>JAAAIY010000214.1:0-11559 GCA_016098105.1 Actinomortierella wolfii
GAATAATCCCATCGTCGGTCAGGCGGAAGGTCACTAGTCGGTCAAGAGGATGACCCATCCTCTCACAGATGGTGGGATTTTCGGAACCCTAAGAATCCATTTCAATCACGTGATCTGATTCAAACGGTTACTTGACCCTCTATGGGACTCTTAGGAGCCTTGCATGGTTTCATGGCCCCCCCCCCAGACAGCCTTTCCAAGCATGTCACGTATGAGACGTTCGTTCCAGTTGTCCTCCAACCAGATAGGAGTTCAAAAACCTCTACCATGGGCATTTTACCGGCTTTGGCCAATCTGGATTTAGCAAACACTCTTTGGCCTGGACAACAAAGAAGGGCAGCTACACGAGTTCACGCACGGCATTTTTGTTCACATATCATATCATAGGTACGGAGCAACATCCTGTCTGGAAGCGCACGATGCAAAATACAGGTTGATTGGGAACACCAACAACTTGTATCACGGGCAAAAGAGATCCTATAGTTGGGAACAATAAAGCCTTGTTGAACAAATCTTGTTATTCACAACTAGTAGTTGGCCCCAGGGCATGTTGGTGGGGTCTCTGGCCATTGCATGTGTGAACACCATAAAACGATACATATGTAGATAGACAGCCTTTCGCGAACATACATGGAGCCCCGTCTTTCAAAACTCACATTTTTTTTCTGTTCCTTTTTGCTGATCAGTGGCATGGTTATTTTTTCATGTCATGTCCTTGTTAATATTCATGGGTAGTTTTGCTTGTGGGGCTAATTTTTTTTTACATGGACTTTCAGTTGATCAGTAATAAAAGTCGCCATGGCAACAAAAAAAAACCCTTTGCGGCACAGCTACTTTGTAACCAAGTGGACAGAGTTGTGTGCCCTTTTTTGGCGCCTGCTTGCGGTTAAATGCTTTTCAATATCTGATGATGAAGACCTATCGAATATATATTTCGTGACCTGCTTGTGGCTTGAGGTGGCTGGAGGCTCAGCGGTCTTGAGATGGCTTTGTAATCTGAAGGCGTGAGGATTGGCATGAAGATAAAAAAAAGGTACCATGTCTGATATTTGGTATGTACAGATGGGGGTGTTTGGGTATCATATATTGGCATTAACAGAAAAAAAAATAAAAGGGTCTAGACAAAAGTCCCCAGCTAATAAGCTAATAATGGCAGGTGTGAGGTTATTGTCTCAAAATTTATCAGATTGTTCTTCTACTCCGCCCCTGAGTGTGGTTGGACATTCTTTTTTGCAAAAAGGTTATTTTGTTTCCTTCAGAGAATTTGTCACACACACGCCGTTTTTTTATTTTCCTTTCTTGGAAAAAGGCATGGTGAGATGGGTTATGAAGAGAAAGAGAGAGAAAGGGAGAGAATAAAAGAGAGAAAGTCAAAAAGCTCAGTAAAAAAGTTGGTGATCGATCTCATTTGTTTGTCGCGCAGCGGCAACAAAACAATACCGCCATTTGACGTTCACAGAAAGATTTAGAGTGTGTGGGGACAACGTATAAGCGCAGTAGTGGGAAACAAATAGGGGAGGGGAGAGAAAGGGGGGGGGGCGCAGACGTATGGCAAATGATGACGATCGAAAACGTATGCTCAACTAATTGGCTTGGAAACTAAAATGACAGACAAGGGACACATATAGCTTTTTGCTCAAGAAGCGAGGGGGGAGGAGCGAGACGGCTGGATAGCATATGCTGACAAAACTGATAATGGTTACCAGGCCAAATGTATAGGAAGCCAACTTAGCAGGCAGATGTAAAACAGAATAATGAAGGATGGACGAACCCACGTATGATTATGCTCCACATCCAACACTCTTTACTCTGCAAATTGTTGTGAAAAGGATTAACTTTTGGGATGCACTGATTGGCTGAGAACCCTCTGGAGCTTGATTTGTAATGCGCGCCGCACGATATATTTGGTAATTGTCGGTAAAACAAAAACCTTGATTTGAATTAGTACCCTTGAGACCACATCTTGGGTACTTGTACCAAACGAACGACAATGCTGTCATTGGGCTTGGCAAAGGGGAGTTTGGTGATATTCAATTGTACACGCTCTTGGTGGAACGCCCAAGTTCTCTCACACACCTCTAATTTTCCGAAGGTTGGGTGGTACGTACCCAAGACGAATTAAGACGAATGGATGGCCATGCACACCAGGCTCGTTAACAACTATAAAAGGGCATGAGTTCACCTACCTTTTTTTTTTGTTCTTCATTATCTTCATCCAAAGCCAACAAGCAAATAAAAAACAGAGACACTTCCATTCACCATGATCCCTTACACCAACGACAACAACGCCACCACCGCCATTGTTGGCGCCAAGGACGCACAGTACGAGCTTGAGTACTTCCCTCTCCTGTTCAACAGCACCGGTACTCGCGCTATCCTGGCCTACTCTGGCCTCAAGTACAAGGAGACCAACATCTCGCCTGCTGTAAGTTTATATTTTTTTCTGTGGGAATCAGTATACCTGAAGGCTCGTTTAAGCACTATGGAGTAGATGCTACCATAATTATTTTTTTTCTTTCATTCCACTAATGTCCCCTACCTTTCCATTTTTCCCCTACCTTTCCATTTTTTTTCTTCACTAACAGGACTGGCCCAACTACAAGAGCAACACTCCCTATGAGTGTCTCCCTGTCCTGAAGGTGACCAAGGACTCGCAGGAGGTCAAGGTTTCTGAGGTGTTGGCGATCGATTTCTTCCTTGGTCGTCAGGCTGGCCTGATGGGCAAGAACGACTTTGAGGATGCTGTGATCCTGGCCCACCACAACAACGCACAGTGCCTCTTCTTTGGTTCGACCATGGTTGGCTTCTTCTGGCCCACTGCAGCTCTCGATGACAAGCAAAAGAAGGAGGGTCTGGAGAAGCTCAAGACCCAGATCGCCTCCTGGGCCCGCCAGGTCGAGGGTCATCTGGCTGCCAATGAGAAGCACGGTGTCCTGGTTGGCGACAAGGTGACCATTGCTGACATCAAGGTCGTCGCCACAGTGACTGCCATCGCCAGTGTCTTGGGCGCTCACCACGTTGAGCCTATTGTGAACAAGGAAAAGACCCCTCTCTTGATTAAGCTCGAGCAGAAGCTTCTCGAAAACGAGTCCTACAAGGCCTGGGTCGAGTCTGATGCCTTCCAGGCCCTCAAGGCTGGCAGCAAGGGCTTTGCTACAAAGTTCCACCCCGAGTTTTACACTGAGGAGTAAAAGCACTATCGCGCGTAGATAGAGAGAAAAAAAAAGGAAGGAAGTAGTCTCTTTCTCTCCTTCCATGTATACCAGTCTTTTTCAAATAAATAAATACAAACACTATGGAAGAACATAACGCATTGCGAATGTAGACACACACACACAAAAAAAAGCTTGATTCATGTGGGAATACACAAAACCATGTCAACGCAATCAATGGATATGATCGGAACGGTTTCTATACAAAGTAAAGCTGTACAAACATGTATAAAAATGAAGTTCAAAGTTTGTAATCCTTCAAGAATATTACCCAGAGACTCCTTCTCCTCTTCTCTCATGAGCCAAAAAAAGGTCCACGAATATATAATGTTCAAAAACCCAAAAACCAAAGAGTAGAAAGCAAAAACAGATGAGAGTATTTTGTTATTTACATGTGTCTGTTCAGGTTGAAAGTTTATCTATAAACTAGCTGTGAAATTTGCTTAGAGGGCAGCAAGCTCCTCGATCAGCTTCTTGAGCTTGTTAGGGTCGGCACCCAGGAGCTCGCCCTTCTTCTCGCCATTGAAGTAGGTCTGGAAAGTGGGCATGGCGCGGATACCGGCCTTCTCGGAGACTTCAGGAACCTCATCAACATCAATCTTCAGGAAGGTGATGTTGGTGAATTCCTGAGAGAAGGCCTCGTACTTGGGGGCAATGAGCTTGCAGGGGCTATATGATATCAAAGGGGGGGTACCAAAAGGGAAAAAAAATTGTAAGTCAAAAGAACTTCCACCATGCATTGTGCTGTTGTCTTTGGAGCTATGTTCCGTGGATTTTTGCATGAATATGTTGCATGTCCTAATCTCGCTTCTCTTTGTTTTCCAAGCTATGCGACCAAGCCGTTGTTTGCATGAATAACGCTGTCCGCAAAAGTGGGAAAATAGACGCGCGTAGGGAAGGAGGGATTGTGTCCCGCCTTCTGTGACGTGACACCTTTCTCTTCATGCGTGAGAGCTTGGCACCTGTTTTTTTTGTAACTCTGTCCCGATTGTGACACTTTCGATTCTTGAACGCGTGAGCACGGACGAGAATACAATAGCCATTTTTTTTTCTTTCTTTCTTCCCGCCTGTCCTCGACCAGGTGGTTGTATAGGGAAGACGATCAAGTTGAAAATGGAGGAAGGGGAGGAGGATAGGTTGCTGGCTGGACGCGTGAGAATACGCGAGCTCCCACGCGTACATACACGGATATCATCAAATCAGAGAAGAGTGTCTTCGGAACCAGAAGAAAAGGGGGGGGGTGCAAGGGGGAAGAGTGAAGCTCGACTCTGGTTTCTCCTGGCCGGTTGTTGCAGACTTCGATCCTGATGCGTTGCTCTTATCACAAGGAGAGTATGGTCATCCTAGGCTTTCCTCCACGATATTTGTCCGCCTGAATGTTTCTCAAAAAAAAGGGGGGGCGTATAGCATTCGCTCCTCCCGTCTCGTCCCGTCCATACAAAAGTGTGGATTGGTAATAGACAAAAGCAAACTTGCTTGCTTGCAAGATATGGACAATAAAAACTTACCCGCACCAGGTGGCGTGGAAGTCAACGATGACCTTAGGGTTCTCTGCGAGAACCTTGTTGAATTCTTCGGCGCTGTTGATGACGATGGGCATGTTGAAAGTTGTAAGTGATTGTTGCTGATGGGAAAAAGGATGATGAAGTATAAAGTGCGAAGCGAAAAGAAGAGACTTGTTTGGGCCTTTTTTAAATGTTTTGGCAGGCGAGACGGTCACAGTACTTGGAAAATGACGACACAACTGGGTATCGTTGACAAATACACGGATGACAAAACAACAAAGAGACAGTTTCTAGTAGTGCTTAGTGTGATCCAGCATCGTCCACAGTCGTCCAGGTAGTAGAAAAGTGGCAACACACTCTCTCTAAGGATACGACTCTTTTGCATTGTTGACATTTTTTTTTTTTTTTTTTTTTGCGATTTACACCTTTCTTTCGCGCGCTCGCGCCAACGGGCTGGTGCAATAATGCAATAATTTTTTGTTCGATCAGTCTGCGCAGCAGCATGGTCGGACCAACTCTTGGGCAGGCCACGGCGACTTTTTAGAAATCTCAAAGGTCTACTAACGGCACCCCACTGTTCATTCGGTTGTCGTTATCTCTCAATGGTCATCTCACTTCATTGTAACAGGAATCAACAAAGAAAACCAAGATACACCTCAAACACAGAATACGTGACCCTTGTTCTACCCTGAACAAAACGGTAGATCATCATTGATATTTTGCTTCCAAATCGCTTGGTGGGGGATAAGGGACGGAGGCATAGCACTCTTGATTTTTTTCTACAAGTCTTACAAATCACTCCACGGGCTTGTCGTCGCTGGTATTTGAGGAATGGAAGTCGTAGTGGTTCTGGATTCGCCAAAGATCGAATCGCCAGACAATCCTTCTGTCGAGCCACGGACATCTCCTTCGCCTGCTGCTGCTGCGGAGGTTGCAGCCGACTGTTGTCGCATCGCCTGTTCTGCCTCTAATTTTTGTTGCTTCTCTTGTTCCTTGCGCTCCTTGGCGAGCTGTTGTTCCTTGTGTCGCATCGCCTCTTCCTCCTCCATGGCGTTATTCAGAGCTTTAAAGTAATTCTCCCAGAGCGCCACAATCTCGCGTTGGTGCTTGACCATGCTTGCCAAGAAGGCCTCCACGCTCTGCTTAAAGTCCTCAATCTTTTCTCGATCAAACCGATCAAACTCTTGCCGGAGCAGGCTTGAGATCTCATTAAAATCCCTTGTTGCTACCTCCAGCTTCTGCTCCGCCTCGGTAATTTCCTGCTGCAGACTTTGCAACCGCTCAGGCTTAGTTTTGCGGCTCGGATGCGCCTGTTTTTCATAGTTGGCCTTCTTCTTCGCCAGGTCATTCTGCGCCTGTACCATGGCCTGATTATACTTGGCACGCGCCATCAGTGCAATCTTAATCGACCCCATCGTACGGATATACTCGTCTGCCGTATGCTCGAGTGTGAGCACATCCATGTGGGCCTGCCGATCATGCAGCTCCTTAATCCGGATCTTGAGATTGCCCAAAACTAGGAGTGAGTTTGCAAGTGGTTTGTTCAGCTCCGTTCCTGCCAGTGACACAATACTCTCACCAAACTCTGCGGATGCCTGTCCTAGATCCTTGCGTTGCTTGATGATCGCCTCAACTGCCTTCAACAGTGTCTTTAGTTGCGTTTCCAGTACATCCAATTGTGTTCGACGCGATTCAAACCACTGTTACAAAAGGAATAGCTTGAGAGGTTAGTTGTTTGTGGTTTACTATAGTCAGAAGTCAAAAACACAAAGAGTACACAAGTTTCTTCTTCCTTGCTGTTGCATATTTACCTCATCAGTTTCATGGACTTTTGTAAAGGTCGTGGCACTTGAAAGAGTTTCTCCAACCTTTGTCATAAATCCTTTTGAGCTATCCGATCTCTTCTCCTTGATCTATTACATCGTCAATGAAAAAAATCAAACAGAATCAAGGTATTAGCATTTGTCATGTCATCCTGGCTTTTAGAAAGAAAGAAAAAAAACGCACACGAAAAACCATCATGAAGCCCCATCCCGCATGGTTCTCTTACCTCGGCCACCAAGCTATCGCTTTCAAGGAACAATTTGAGGTCTGGATCACCATAGAGCATTGGGTGTGCGGTAATCTTACGTAGACATCGCTCAAGCGCAATGCGTCGACTCTCCACAAACTCATCCTGAAAACGGCCCAATGCATGTTTTTCTGATACAGGCGGGACAATGACTCCTGGGTTATGCGCCGTTAATTGATTGTAGAGCCACAAAAAGTCGCGATAGCGTCGCTGGACGGTGAAATCATTGGATTTATACGCTGTTGAGTTTGTCTATAAAGAAAAAAAAAATAGAAAGTGATAGGCATATTAATAACAAAAAGGTAAAAATAATTAAGAGAGCAACAAAGGGATAAGTGCTAATAGTACCGCAAAAATATTCCTTTTTTACCTTAACCCTGACTTTGTAGACAATATAAGGATTGATGGCATCGCCGACTTTTTGTGGCTCTCCGACTGTAATCTCAAACCAAGGAATAGCGCCACTCTCAGGTAACCTTAACGACATCTAGAGCGTGTTTGAAAAAAAAAGATAGAGGCACGGGCGTTTGGGTTCAGTAGTCAATAATGGTTCCATGATCTCCATCCTATATATTTCGCATATATTGTTCAAAAACCATATTGTTCTGTCAACTCACCTGTGAATTAACAGACATGATTGTTTCTGGACGACGCGGTGCAGTATTGGCTCTTGAAGCCGCGTTACTTTCTTGATCGTCCGAGTCATTAAGCGGTTCATTAGTGAATCCACCGCTCGCATGGTGCTGCTGCTGTTGGTAGTTGGCATCTACGCCTCCCCACGGTGAATAGGCGCCTCCTTCTTCTTCTGCCCTTGCCGTTGTTAACGTTGCCTCGTTTGTTGCATAGCCATCATGGTCTGCTGCCGATGACGACGAAGCGAGGTTCATTGCTGAGAATGACTTGTGGAACGTTGTACCGCCAGCAGCATTACCAGCACCGCCAATACCGCGCTCACGATACGACCCACCATGATCGCCATCATCGTCTTCACCATGACTATCGTCATTGTCAGTGCCGCCAATATGGAGCCTATCCATATAGTCTTCGTGTGTGGTTGTGGTAGTAGTAGTAGTAGTAGTAGTAGTAGTAATATTGGTATTAGTAGTCAACTCTGGCTGGCTGCTGATGCCAAACCCGTGGGCATTGCTCGGGTATGTCTCGTGAAAGTTGAGGGACCGCGATGGTCGCAGGGTTGGCGACGTGGTTGGGAAGCCTGATACGTCTTCTTCGGCAAAGGGGTTCTGTAGACTGAATGTCGGGTCGAGGAATGTGCTCGCGCTGGTGAAAGTGTCATCGCCCCCGCCTCCTGCACTGGCAGAGGTCGACCGCGTCGCGCCAAGGAGATCAGAAATCGGGTCTGGAGGTGAAGACATTTCAGAATGCTGTTAATGCTGGTACTGTCGAGTCTAGGAAGGAATTGTTGTAAAAAGGAGTCTTGATGCTCTCGTGGGACAAGAAGAGAGCTCTAAAAATTTGGTCAGGGCTGACAGGGCTGAAGCAAGGAGGTCATCCCCACTCACTCACCTCTCTTCCCCAGCCCATTGATAATTAGCACGTCACGCAAACCGCAGGTGTCTGGATTTCAGTGTTACAGCAAATCAAGTATATTAACATAGGAAGAGACAAAAAGAAAAGAAAAAGAAGAGAGATGAAAGAGTACAGCAAAAAAGTAAAATTGTTGTCATCTTTTTTACTCGCGGGCCTTCTTGGTGCGTGGACCGGCAGAGGCCGCCTCCGACTCGCCGTCATCGCCGTCCAGAGCTGCGCTGGCAGAGCGACCCTTGGCCTTCTTGCCACCCTTGGCAGCACCAGTGAGCTTGGCCGCAGCGACGGCAACGTTTCCTGCCGTCTTGGCCGAAGCACGGCCGCCACGGCTGCCCTTGCCCTTCTTGGGCTTCTCTTCCACGACCTCCTTTTGGCTCTGCTGCTCCTCTGCATCTCCGACCAGCGTGGACACGGACGAGACTTCAGTCACCAGTGTTGTGAGGCCTTCCTCCTCCTTGTTGGTGTTGTCCGCATCGTTGCTTGCCTCAACGACCACTGTTGTAGTAAGTGTCGTGGTCGTGGTCTCAACCGTTGTAGTAACTTCTTGTTCCTTTTCTTCCTCCTCGGTAATCTTCTGGACGACCGAAAGCTTCCAGTTGCTAGCGGCAGCCTCAGCAGCCTCCTTGTCACTCACCTCCAGAGCCTCGACAGTCTCGTTGGCCTCCTCGCTTGCTCCAGACGAGAGATCAGCCTTGATTTCGGGAACATCAGCATTGGCGGCCTCGACACCAAGGGGCTTGAGCTCTGGAGTACCAGGTCGGCACTGGCCATACACACGGAGACGCGAGATACCGCCATCGGGGTAAATGTTCAAACGAACGTGCGAGTACTTTTGACCAGTCTGCTCAAGATCGAAAACGTTCTTCTTATCAGCCTCAACAGCCGTCTTGGGCAGCAGTATCGTCCACTCCAAGTCAGCATCATACTGAATGTCGTTGTAGATGCTGCAGCAAGCATCCAGGCTGACGAAATCAGGGTTGTTGCCGCGGAAGTGTGTCGTGTCAATCTCGACCTGCTTCAGGATACCATAGTTGCCGAGCTTGATCTCAACCCAGTCGTGGTGGTCGGGATCGCGCGAGCGCTTTGTCTGCCAACCGTCGCGAGTGTTGACACCAGGGATGGGCAACAGAATGTTGGAAGCAGCGCCATAGCGGCTGTCATTCGAGCGGATCACACGACCGCCAGCCGACATACAGGCAAGGTCAACCACTGTGTCATCTTCCTTGTCCAAGTGCGTAGGCTGGACAACACCGTAGGCGCGGAAGCGGGCGATACCACCATCAGGATACATGTTGAGACGCAGATGAGTGTACACCGATTCATCCATGCTGATACCAAAGTAGTGGTGCGAGTTGCCATTCAGCTTCACCTTTGGCAGAATCTCTGTCCACTGTAGACATATTGAATGGAAGATGGGTGTAGAAAGGAAGAAGTTATTAGCTCCGATCCACAACTGAAAGCTTACAAACACAACCGTGCCGCCATGCTGCAGAAAGCCACGTTACTTACCTCATACTTTGACGTATCGGTTTCGCCTTCCTCAGCAAAGCAGCCATCAACCGAAGCATATGCGGGATGGCTACCCTATAAACGCCCCGAAAAAAAGTAATGGAGGCATTAGTCCACGTACGTCAAGGTCGTGGTTGCCTCTCTAGACATTGCTGACCGGACTTACATCAAAGAAGGACGTGTCAATGTCGAAAGCGAAAATACGGCCAGAGGCAGCGAGCTTAATAATAGCACTATCAATAAAGAAGCGTGAGAGTAATAAAACAATGAGTGAGTTGAATGGACAAAGCATAAAAAAAAACAATAGCTCACAAACAATGGAAACCAAGGCAAGCAACTTACGAGTGGCGTTCGGCCTTGTTGTGGCGTCTGCAGAGGTATCAATTCCAATCACCCATCAAATCAAGCATGAAAAAACAGTGAGAATAAATATCAGTAATGAACACACTGAACACGTATGGCATCAACCGTTCGGTCACAAACTCAGTCGTCGTGCTCCTGTACCTTGTCTCCCAGCCATCCTAAAATATCCATTTAGCAAAGGAAATGAAAGTATAAGAAGTTATTTAAATCTGTTAATAATGGGGAGCTAAATCAAAAATTGTCAATGGCCCTGACAGAGCAGCAACAATAAACAGTCTGCGATGCGATACCTTCCAAAAGCCGTTGGCAGTTTCCCTGTTCTTGTCCTCGATGGCGTCTCCCTTCTGAATAAGGTGGAATCCTTCACCAAAAAGCTCGTCTGTTGTCTCAAGAACTTTTCCTCCCTGTGCAACACATGCTAAGTCTATATTTGTTTTGAAAGATTGGAGAAAAAAAATTTGAAAGTGTTAGAGAAAGTGAAGCATCCAACTCGATAGATAGCATGGATGGATATGATGGTGTTTGCGTTTTTTCGCGTTGTATGTAGCTCAACCGTTCAACGTTTTGTTCCTGAAACACAGCAAAGCAAAGCGCGAAAAAATCGATAGTTGTTGCTGCATTCTTTTCGTGGTAGCTGCTTTTCTGTATCATCGTTTGAAAGGGTGGCAGTGAGTGTCGTGAGAAGTTTTCCAGTTCTTGCGAAGAGTTCGAGTAGCGTTGAACAAGGGCATTGATGCGGGTAGTTCCCCGCGCTTCATTCCCCTGGTAATTGACATTTAGCGGGGACTACATCATGACGCCATAGATCCTCAAAGCGAGAAGAGTGATGCCTCGCCCATACAGCCCCCCTTATTTCTTAATGCTTGTTTGCCTGTAACAAGACATTCATTTCGCCAAACTCGAATAGTCTTTTGTCGAATGTGCGTGTTGCACAACCATCGTCCATACTGGGAAGCGATGCATAGAGGGGGGAGGGAGGGAGGGAGTTGCTCAAATTCAAGACAGACAATAAAAAAAACGCGTCCATTCTATACATCTTTGTCGCCACAATGACTCACCAATATATTTCTCCTGAATGGCAGGCATCTCTGCCGCCTCAATCTTGAAGAAGGTTTGGTCTTCATTCACGGCGCGACTCACGGACTGACCCATGACGTTAGAATTGGTTCTGTTGCAAAAAAAAAGAGAAAAGAATAAAGTGAAAAAGAGTGAGAGAAAGGGCTCACTCTTTTCTCGTTTTTTTTTCAACCGTGACAAAAACAAAGTTTTCCCGCCCATAAAATTTATTCAAAAATCAAATCATTTAAGGGGCGAGGGTGAGATTTTTTATTCAATCCACGACGCGTCGCTTTTT
>JAAAIY010000214.1:11568-22384 GCA_016098105.1 Actinomortierella wolfii
CAACCAAGCGCTAACGATAAAATAAAAAATCATCTATACATTATGTCTGGGGGAGTTTGGGGGCAATCTTGACGAGCGCTGGTGGATGAGGGGTAGGGGTAGGGGTAGAGGGAGGGGGATGGGGCCGAACATTATTGTACATAACAGGTATAAGAGGTATCAGAATTGGCGCGCCAGCAGCTGTTCCATGAGGGCTGGCTTGTGCAAGGGCATGAGGCGGAGCAGCATGAGCAAAAGCCACAATGGGTGGCGGACCATAGGGTGATGCTGGGCCCGCCACCATTGCAGGTGGACCAGCAGCTATGAATGGCAACGATGGTGGGGCGTGGCTAGGCGGCGGCGGTGGAGCAGCAGCACGCGCTGTGGTCTTTTTAGAGCTACCAAACAAACTCTTCTTACTAGATTTCGCTGTAGGGTCGCTTTTGTCGTCGCTGCTGCTGAGTGGCTGGGTAGATGTTGTAGCCGCGGCCGCTTTTTGAGCCGCCTGTGCTTGTGCTGCAATCACTGTCGGAGTTCTGGGCCGGATCGACGCAAACTGTCGGATTGTCTTGCTGGGGCGGGCCTGGCTGCTTGATGCCGCTGCGGGGGCCGGATGAGCTGAGGCGGAAGCTGGCGCCATAGGTACTGCTGGCATAGGAGGCATGGCGAGAAGGACTGACTGGTGTGGGTGGGTCATGATCGGGTAGGTTTTCATCGTAGCTGGATCGTGATAGAGCTGAAAGTTGTTTGGAGGAGGAGCATAATAGGAAGCAACGTAAGGAGGGTGGTGAGGATGGTAGACCTGTGGAGCCTTAGATGGTGGTCTCCCAGCAGGATCGACAACACCAGGGAAAGGTGATGGGGTTGAGGTTGTGGGAGTTGGGGCAGGCGCATGACTTGAATTCCATTGCCTACCCGCTGTAGATGATGCTTGCTCCTTGACACTGGCGGCATTCGAACAAACGGAGGATCTTCGAGAAGACGGACGGGACTTGACGGGAGTAGCTGGGGCCGGGGGGTGCATCTTGGTCGTCGTTGCTACGGCACCAGCAGAGTTGTCCTCGTCTATTTTCGAAATCGTTCGAGAGGCCAGTTTTGGCGTTTGGCCATCAATCTGCATCGAGTTGGCATTGTTACTGTCTTGGTCATGACGTGTCATTGGTGGCGTATCCTCTCTTTCAGCCATAGGCATGTCTTCATCAACATCTTCTGTAATAACATTAGTTAGCTGAGAGAAGTGGGTCTGGCGTACGTTATCGATAGTCTGAGGCCGAGATGGAAAGGATAAAGGAGCCAAGGTTGCAGGATGATGCGCTTTGGATTGTGGTTCCATCTCATCTTCAGCAGAAGGCGACAAACTAGATTGCCTGGGCTCAAATGTGAGTTCCGAGGCCAGAGTAGAGATGGAAGGCTCACGGGAGCGGTGGCGGCGATATTCGCGAGTCGCACGGTTTCTTGATTGAATGGACGATTTTGAGCCCATAGCTTCTGGTGTATTCACTCCATACAGTGAAGTTTTGCCAGTGTAGGGCGGTGGAGCGGCGCGGTGTCGAGACCAGGAGGACCCTTGATCATAGGACGTCGTGTTTGATGTAGTCGGCCACGATGGCACCTCTGCTCCATCCTTGGTGCGATCAGCACTGAGGGGTTCCGGGAATGCAGGAGACGGCGGCGAGACTCGGGGCCGGACCAAGTACGGGTGTGTCCTCAGAGAAGGTGGCTCTGGTTCTGGCTGTTCCGAGCCCTGGGGTTCCGAGCGGTGGGCCAAGGAAGCAATTTTACGGAAGAATGGCTTCAGAATATTGCCTGACGAAGAGGACGAAGAGGTGGATGAACGGCCTTCCTTGGAGGACCTCTTGTCGCTTGAAGGATTGGTCCGCTTGGAAGGCTTCGCTTCTATTGAGCCTCCGGACAGCCGCTGAAGCTTGCGTTTCTGATGTTCTTGCTCCTCGGGAGGAGGTGAAGGGCGGTTGAACTCTTGTTCTATCCGCTCCGCATCCTCGTCTTTGACCATACCACCAAAGAAGTAGTTGGTTGAGGGGCGATAGTCCTCCATTTTGTTCGTCGGCCATACTAGGCTGTCGAGATTCATAACATTATGACGGCTGTAGGATCGCGGTGCAGTGGACTCCACTGCGAGCGCAGGATTCTTGAGGATGGACACGTCGGCCTCAGACTCGGTTGGCGACAGCAAGGGCTCATCCTTTTGAGACATGGTATCATCTTCGTCATCATAGTCAGGACGAATGCCCTCTTTCGAGTCTCTGTATGAGCCACGGATGGGAGCTGGTCGAGTTGGCACTGGGGCATGAACAGCTGGCGGATCCTTTGTAGACGAGTCCGTCGCAGGGGGAGCGTTTTCCATAGACTGGCGCGTAACGAGCGGCTCAGGGACAGGTTTTTCTTTACGATCTGCAGGCAGTATGTTTGGAAAACGTGGTGGTGGAGGAGGAGAGGTTGGGGTTTGCTTGGCTACATCAGGATCTAAAGATGGCAACTTTTTCTCGCTAGCCAGGCGTTGCTGGTACATCAGCAGTTTATTTCCATAGGCCTGGAGTTCTGTCTCTGTCGCGTTGAGCTCAAACTGTGACAGGAATAAAAACTCGAGCTCGAGCTGGTTCAGCTCCGAGAGTGGAAGACCACCAACCTACATAATTCATTAAGGGAAAAGTGAGCAAAAGGGAAAGCAAGAAAATAAAAAAAGAGAGTCAATGAAGAAGAGAGCCTGAGAATACACTTACTCTTGCATAACGAGCGTTTGGATAAAACACGTCGGAAGAAAACTTGCTGGCCACAAGGATACTTGTGATGAGTAACCGGTGAATATTGAAGCTGTTGATGATTAGCTTGGACCCGATGGGTGACTCGGCTGATGAAGTGTAAATCTCATCTTCTATTGGTTCTTCTTCCTCAGGCACATCGCTGCCAGGGCCTAGCTTGGACCCTGGCATGAGAGGCTTGGACCGGCGATTGTGCTGGTGTTTTGCTTCCAGCTCTTTGGCTTGCTTGATGACTGTGGCCTTGGCTGACTCTTTGTCCATCTCGGCACCGCCGTCCTTCATGAGTTCATCCATCAGTCGCGAGTCACCTTCTGAGACCAGGGCTGATGTACCGACACGAGTTTTCTCGGGAGAGTAAGTCGAAATGGGTGATACCAAAGCCGACCCGTAAGACTGGTTCGAGAAGGGGTTCTTGTCGGTGCCAAAAGCCTTGATAAGAAGCGACTTTGGGATATTGTTGGTCAAGACCTGTGTAGGCTTGCATCCTCCTCCAATACGGTCAAAATAAAGCAGGATAATGAGGAGCACCTCGTTTTGGAAGGGCGCGTATTGTAGAATGCGTGTCAGGTAGGCCTCAATAGAGATGTTGGGTATTGCCCTCGAGTGGAAGAGTGTGATTTTGGGACACCGAAGGCGGTCGTTCACGGTTAGGATGGTGTTGATGAGGGATGAGACGAGCAATAGTGTCTGGGTAGTCGAGCAATTGACAATGTCGTATACTGGAGGAGGAGGCAAAGGGTCCAGAGCAGGAATGTTTCCAACAGACGACTCGTATGAAGGGGCTGGGATTATCTCTTCTGGTGAAGATTCCTCAATGTTATGTTTATCTATACAATACTTTGTGTCCTTTCGAAGGGGTTCTTTTGAACTAGGCGTGTGCCGCGAAAGGGGTAAATCCATGTCCCTGCGCGGGACGACAGGCTTGCCGTCCAGTGCAGGGCTTTTGGAGGATTTTTCTACTGCGAGTGTTGTAGATATCGAGGCTGTCTTGGTGTTGGCAATGGATATGGACATGAAGGGGCTGGAGAGTGCAGAGGCTGTGGATTTGACGGGTGGTTCAAAGACGACAGGTGTGGAGGCATGGTAAGGATGCATGGGCTGGACTATATCCCCATCATGGTCGTGGGGGTGCTGTGAACGTGGTAACGGTCGATGATATGGATGGTCGCCCATTGTATCTGATGGTGAAGAAGGGGAGGAGGTCATAATCTCGATGAGCTCGAACGCGCTGGATGATCAAACCGCAGGCTGTGATTGGCTGCTAGGACAACAAAGCAAAGCAAATCAAAATGAGAGGAAAAAGGTACTGAGTAGCTGGATAGATTTCTGCTGTGTGTAGTGTGTACATCAGTTAAGTGAGCCACTATGTCTTCTGAAGTTTGCACAATCGAGAAACATACAGTGGTTGGAAGGAGCGTGTATGTATGTATGTGTGTGAGTGTGTGTGTATATGTATGTTTGTATGTTGGAAAAAAGAGAAAGAGAGGTGAAGGGAGAAAGGAAGAGACGATCAGGCAAGTAGTTGACAGGCAACAATGTCGCTGTAGAGGTAGATATAGAGTGCAGTAGAAGGAGAGAGGTTGATTACGGAACGGAGTTTGGTGAAGGAAGAAGGAAAGAGAAAGGGAAAGAAGGGGCTGCAACGTTAAGGGAGACCAAAGTCGAAAAAAGAGAAGCGAGAAGCTGCCTGTATGGTGGTGGGGTGAGAGTGGGAGAGGGACAAGAGCGATGCTCGAACCCTACCTCAGTTTAGTGTTGAATGTGCTGGATGTGACTTGATGTTCCTGAAATGTCTAAGAGGTGAAGGTGAAGCTATTATGTCGAAGGCTCGGGGAAGTGGGATTAACAAGGATCCGAGATGTTGAATAGAAGGTATGTATATGGTGCCAGGGAGTGAAGATCTACAAGTATGTACAAGGTGGAGACGAGCTCGGGTGTGTGCGAGCGTGGATGGATACAATGGAGGATGGATTTTGTTGGCAAGAGGGTCTTTGAGATATTAGGGTGGATCGACAAGGGTAGCAGGAGGTAAACCTGAGCAGGGGTGAGGAGGGGGAAGAAAGAAGGAATTTCAACAAGAAAAAGGAGAAGGAGATGAAGAGAGAGGGTGGAATGCACAAAAAAACAATCCGTCCAGCCCAGCGATAAATAGCGGATCACACGAAGAGGAGGAGGATCAACAAAAAAAGATATTCCAGCAGATGCGAATGAACTGAGAACAGGTTCTGTTAGAGCAGCAAGATGAGGCGAGGTGAGGCGAGGCAGTGATCCCAATGAGCGCAACGGTGAACTGCAATGGAAGGGAGGGGAGAGAGAGAAGGACGAGTTTTGGGCCCAATGTCCATCCAACCATCCAACCACACGCAAATTGCGCCTAAATAGCAGCAGAGGGGGTGTTGTTCAACCGAACCAAAAGGCAAAAGGTGGGGCATGCGTAAATTTAAATTGCATGTTTGGAAACTGTGCATCTCTGATGAAAGAGAGCGAGTGATCAAAAGCTGCACCAGTATTGGACAATCCTATTCTTCTATACTGACCCCATTCACTCCCTTATTGTTGTTACGCTTGCTTCTCCTCCAATATGAATGTTCCGTTTATCCGTTTGCTCTACGGACTGTCCAGCCCACACACACACTCTTTCCCTCTCTTCTTCCAAAACAAGCTCTCGCTTTTTTTTGGGCGTCCGATGCTATAATATTTTTCACAATAGAAAAGATCAGGACAGAGATTTACCGAGGATAACGTCTTTGGATAGTCAACTTATGAAACAGCTCGTCTGACTATAAGAGAGTTTGGGGGCATTTCTTTATTATGCTGTTGCTTTATCTCTCTCCTTGTGGGAAACCCAGAGCCACATGTAGCTCATCCAAGATAAATGAGAGAGGGATAGGGGTATGTATACATTGGCCGTAGATGGTAAGTAACAAGGGGAGGGTGTCCATGCTAATGGTTTGTATGACCACATACATACCAAAAAGTGAAGAGAAAAGAAGGGGGGGAAGATGAGTATCATGGTGTCATGAGAAGGGAAAAGTTTCCAGGAGAACAAGAGGGCTGCAGAGCATTCATTGGCTGGCATCTATAAGGTAGGAGGACATTTGCCAGCCAATGCTTTTCTCAGAATGGTACACGAGTGGTCGAAGCGTAGAGAGCACCTCCTCCATTGTTCGAGAGATTCCCTGGCACGAACAACGGCTCAAGATTGGCTCATGACTTGCGCACGTGCACAATTTCAAGTAAATTTACAAGAGTTTCCTTTCCAGGGTCCCTCACCAACGTGCATACTGGGACGCGGGTGAGGTTTCTCATCTCCCCTCCCCATCTTTCTATCTGACCACACAGAAGTAAATGCGACAGGGGCACAGACACCGTCATCTCAACTGTCGCTCTTGATACCTCACTTCCATCCTAGTCCATCGCCCTTCATGTACGCCACCTTCCTTCCTCGTGTACGTACTGATGGCAATGGAAGGTGGTAGGCTGTATTCTCTCTCCATGGTAGATTATCTCGCTTCTCTTCTAGCCAATGGCTTGGCTGCGTGGAAAAGGGCTGGTGCTCACCTCGTGTAATCTATGCTTCGCCTACAATCCTATAATAAGGGAAAGCGACAGGGGTGGAGTTCACAAGCTTCATGCACGAAGCTCCTTGGGGCGGGGAATAGACACGTCACACTACGCTAGCGCGGTGTGGTCGCGTTCGAGGCGTAGTGGCTTTGGTAAACGTTTTAGCCACCACAAGGAGTGCATTGTTGGGCTGTGGGCTCATTGTAGAGGTTACACTGCCACTCGACTGTCGCCAGAAAGGCTGTAGTCTATTTTGAATGACTTGGCAAAGCCTCTTTGCCTGCCCTCCCCTTGCTCCATGCGTTTTTTGTATTTTAATGGCAGTACATTCGTTCTTCTATGTCGGTATCCAATCTTTCTTTTATTCTTCACAATCCCAACATTATAGGCGCTTGATATTGAAGTAGGTCATTGGGTGATGCCCATGTGTCTAAAGACCCCCTTCTCTCTTATTCTGCACAGCTAACTCATAGTAGATTCTATCTACGTCCTTGTGTTCAAAAATGATCCGAGTTCTTGTCTATGTGCTCGTCGCTAGCACCTTGATTTCTGTCGCGACTTCTCAGGAAAGGCCTGCTTGTTTCTGTTTGTATGGCGAGACCTCTAAATTCTTACATTGCGGTGGTTGCACCCAGGACGAGGCGCAGCATCAGCAATGTTATACTTTTCGTAGCCCAAGATGCTAGTGATGATGACATCTTCCCTTTGCTACCAGCTACTGATAATGCTTGTATCGAAGCATCGCGTCCACTTGAGTGGGCGGGGAGGTTCTCTTCTGCAATAAAAACCGCCAATGGCCGTCTTACCATGAGCCTCTCCAGGCAATATGACATCCATTCCGTAGATCAACTATAGCGAAACAGTATCGCTGGGGGACTGGCACAAATGCTCTTTCATCATGATGATAGAGCAGCATGTCTATTATCAACTTGTGGAGCACTATCGCCATACCATCATAATTGGGATAGGTGCACGTGACCACCATTAGATGGGCACTGCTGTAGTTGTAGTGCTCAACACCACTTCCACCTTTCCTGTTGACCTTGTCATAATCAATTTGCCTGTCATCTTCTTTGCCAGTAGATGGACGACCTGTCTGGACTCTCATGGGCTTCTCCGCCGGCTTCTAGTCAGCCAGCGCTGCAGCATCAGCAGCAACAACAGCAACTCCGCAACGGGCACTCCAGCAATGGAACGTCCGCTGCATTTGTAGGCATGCGTGATGGAATTCTGCAGCCAACTCCCGTCTCCACACCAAAAGTGAAGCCTCCAGTCCCTCCAATCTCGAGCAAACCAGCACACCTTCAGATGAGTCGCAATGCTGGACCTACTCTCAACAACAGCAATAATAATAGCTTGAACAGCTTGAGTAACCTCAGCAACAACCGGGCGACTTCTTCAACACAACCAGGCCGTTCACCTTCCAACGATGTGTTCGGATCGCTCATACCAGACTTTGGCAAGGACAAGGGTGCAGCAAACCTTGAGAATATGTCGTTAGATGAACGTCGCCGCCATTTCCAACAGCAACAGCAGCAGCAACAGCCGCGTGTTGCCAACACTGCCAACAACAGCACTGCCTCGTCAACGATCAACCGCTGGGACGACTTTTCAATGTTGTCCAACAGCCTACTCTCATCCTCACCTTCGCCCTCACCTTCATCAATGCGATCTGCGACCACCAGCAGCACGACCCCGCTGTCTGCGCTCAATTCGGGCGGGATCCAAGCTCCTGTTCCACAGGCTCGACTCTCACCCGCTTTCCCTGGCGTCATGTCCTCGACTTCGCGCGGTCAGTCTCCGGCACCACTTCAGACACCATTGCAACCAAGTCGCTCGGGATCACCCTCTCCTGCACCAACCAGGGATCCCTTTGAGAGCCTTTTAGGCAACCAGAGCAGCCGATCTACACCCCCAGCCATGAATCACTCTCTTAATGCACTGTAAGTGTTTCTCCTCAAAAAAAATTACAAAAATAGCGGGCTCTTGTGGGATGGCCCATACATGCTCTGGATAGCAAGTGTTTAACTGATGAAACTGAACTTTGTTTTTTGGCTAATATAATCATCCTTCATAATAGACGTGCCAATACCCCACCTATCCACCAGCCTACGACTGCAGTAGCTGCAGATCCTTGGGATCTTGATTTTCTGGCGAACAGTGGATCGACCACCAACAAGGTAATGTAAGAGCAGATTGAGCTGGAGAGCCATTGTGTCTGAGCTTTCATTATTGAGCGGTATTTATCAACACCAAGCATTATTTTTTTCTTCTTTTTCTTCCAATTGCTTTCTAATGTGTTTATTTTAGGCAAACCAGGCAGCATCACAGCAAGACTCCAGCACCTTTGATCTGGGCGACTTTGAAAAGGCTCTTCCCGAGAAAGCAGCGTTTGCTCCTCCAAAGCCTCCTAGACCGAACGGGGCACCTGCAGTGTCTAGTCCACCGTCAACAGCATCCTCGCGTCGGAGGGAAGATGTCTCCTCGCCATCGTCTGTCAATTCTACAGACAAGGATAGTTTAGTCGCCACTATTGTTGAAATGGGTTTTACTGCTCAACAAGCAAAGACCGCTCTTGCGATGACGCCGAGTGGTGATGATGTCGAGGCTGCCGTTGATCTGCTGGTCCAGAACAAGGCAGCAGCAGAGGAGCTAAATAGCCAAAAGCAGCAGCAGCGTCATCGAGAGCGAACAAAGACATCGGATA
This sequence comes from Actinomortierella wolfii, assembly GCA_016098105.1. Taxonomy (NCBI): domain Eukaryota; kingdom Fungi; phylum Mortierellomycota; class Mortierellomycetes; order Mortierellales; family Mortierellaceae; genus Actinomortierella; species Actinomortierella wolfii. Next base: position 20,599 of record JAAAIY010000214.1, read on the forward strand.
GAAATTACCCAGACTCCCGCGAGCGTAGCTCGTTGCCTCGAAGACACGTAGATGATGAGGACGATTTTGAGCCACCCCTTGTGGATCGTCGGCGGCGGCAGCAGGACGGTACAGGACAGTCCACGCGGGCGCAGCAACTTCAGCAGCAGAAGGATCGGCTCGTCGAGACTGCATCCGCTTTTGGTTTCTCGGTACTCTCCAAAGCGTCGGATCTGTACAAACAGGGCAAGGAAAAGATGCAGGCTGTCATGGATGACATGGGTGCAGAGGACGAACGCACAAGACGCCTTCGTCGCCACCAATGGGTCGAGGAAGAACGGGCACCCGGCGCATACAAGGATTCGGACTCGGAGGATGAAGTGTTTAAGTCGAGGCGTGGTCCAGCAGTCCCAGCCAAGCCTCGGCGAGAAGTTGTCGATGATTATTATAATCAGCGTAACCTGCCGGCTTCAACAACACAGCCATGTTCAGAAACTTCATCAAGACGTGTCCAGGAGCGCGAGAACTTTGAGGGCACTTATGTCTCATCCTCACGGAGAGGAGGCGGAGGCGCGAGTCAAAGAAGAGCCGATCTCTTGTCCAGTTCAGGCTCATCTCATAGTTCTAACCAAACCTCAACCACTCCAGTTAAGAAGCAGCCCTTGCCGACACCGAGCAAGCCTGCACGTCCACCTCGCACACTTGTACATGCCAGCCCACAACAGATCAGCCACTCCAATCAACTCAAGGAAAAAGGAAACGAGCTTTTCAAGCTTGGTCAGTTTGGGCAGGCGGCTGAGATGTATGCACAGGCATCTCAAGTGCTGCCGGCGGATCACTTGACACTTATCGTCCTGTATAACAATCGGGCAGCTGCGCTGATCAAGACTGGCGAGTACCGCGAGACGGTGGAGGTTTGCACACGATCAATTGCAATCATCCAAGGCCCTGACGGCGAAGGCGTTAATGACGTGCTTCCACCAACTGCTGGAGTCAACCTGAAGGAACAGCTGTCCAAAGCTCTGATGCGTCGGGCTACCGCCTATGAAAATATGGAGAAGTACAAGGACGCCAAGCGGGATTGGGCACAACTACGAGAGGTCGATGCGAACAACAAGTCGGCCATTGAGGGTTTGCGGCGGTGCGAGAAGGCAATCAATGTGGAGGAGGGGCGCAGCGAGCCCACACCTTTGAAGAAAGCTAGTCCAGCATCCACGAGCTTTACTACTGCTACTTCTGCACGGTCATCACCACTGCAAGATATGTATGCTTCGGTTCAGTCGAGTGCTCAGCAGGCAAAGGCAAAGGCGGCCATTCAGCAATCGGAAGGCGTGTCCAAGTTGCGTGAGGCCGCACGTCAACAGGAAAAAGAAGATGAAGAGAGGCTACGACTCCGCGATCAGGTGGATCTGCGCATGGCGCAATGGAAGGCAGGCAAAGAAGACAACCTGCGGGCGCTGATCGCATCGCTACATACAGTGCTGTGGGAGGGCGCAGAATGGAAGGCCGTTGGCATGCATGAGCTTGTGACGGCGTCACAGGTGAAGGTCAAGTATATGCGCGCCATTGGAAGAATGCACCCGGACAAGCTCGGTCCCCAGACGACCGTCGAGCAGCGTATGATGGCCAATACCATCTTTAGCACTCTGAATTCAGCCTGGGACGCGTTCAAGGTGCAAAACAATATGTAGTGTTGTAGAGCGTTCCCCTCTCCCCTCCCAGAGAATGCAATGCGTCTTAATTTCGTTACAAACAGAGCCGTGCTCTGTCGAAGTGGGCAAGCTACAAGTAATGGTTTTTTTTTTTT
>JAAAIY010000214.1:22394-52547 GCA_016098105.1 Actinomortierella wolfii
CGCATTATGCTGGCATTTATTCTCTTTCCCCCCCTTTTTTCCCGCTCTACCCTGTCAATGCAAGGGACCTCCTCATTTTTTGCAGCTTATTCCCCTACCCCTGCCCCCTTTTCATTTCTTTTTTTTCGAGTTGGGTCTTTGGGTCTTTTAAGGTTGTTCTGGACCCATGGTGCAATATGTAGGACAGTGGCGGCAAAGCTTGGCTTTTTGCACCATACGGCTCCATGTTCCCCATCTTTTGCTGTTTTTAGCACAACGATCAGGGCATCTTTTTTTGTCCTTTCCTGGGATATTGCATAGATGCACATCAGCATCAGGGGGTGGGGGAGTAAGGGAGGAGGAGTAAGACAGATAGGATAGAAGATGCTAGACCCCAAGGTTCCTATGGCTTGGTAGTAGCTAGATCATCAAAAGATGCGCTTTTGCCGGAGGATTAAAATAACAACAACAGCTGCTGCTGCGTTGGAGGGAGGACAGGAAGAAGAGGAGTCATTATCGTATGCATGGTAGGCACAAGTGAACAAACAGGACAAGATCTATCGTTTTCTTTTTTCGCTTCTGTTTTTCCAGCTCTATCCCTTACTCCCTGTTGTGTACAGACCCTTTGAGGAAGAGGAGGAAGAGGAAAAGAAAAATAAAGGAGATGGACCAAGGCGATTATCCGTATTCATGAATCCAAATATGCAACGTCATGGGATCCATTGAATTTAAGGAGAGTGAACAAGAGATGTGCTAGACCACCCTGGTGCAGGACGTGATGAAGGAGATTCCAGGGTTGATTCTTTTTGAGGGTGATTTTTGTTCTCTCCCAAAGGAATGGGGGCAAAATATTGACAGACAGTGTAGAAAAAAATAGGCCTGATAGGAAAAATAACACAAATCAAAACGAAAAAGAACGTGGAGTGTGGAGAGAGCAAGGAGAAGAACATGGCCGATGAAAGTGAGGCCCTGATAGTAAGAGTTGACAGAGATGAACGCGTAACGATGCTGTTCTCTCTCATACTCTCTCACACTACCACCACCCCTTTCAATGCAATAGGTAGACACAAGCTCATATTATCTCCTTTCACTTGCACCATACACACACACAAAACACCCGCTCTGTCCATCTCTTTTTATTTTTCTCCATCCCTTACCTTATTCCCTTTCTGTGATTATTTCAATTTTATTTTGTTGTGAGGCTGTCGCTGCTGCTGCTGTTACGTGTGCTCACCGAACCACCCCTTTGCCCGAGGACAAGGTACCCAACTTCGGTTTGTGTCCATGCGAGCCAGCGTTTCATGTCTGGTGGACCTACCAAATTTCTTCTTTTTTGTCCTTCAAAGCATCTTCGTCGTGTGGTAAATAGTGCAAACGAGCCCTTACATTTGAAAGTTTTTTTTTCTTCTGACTTTGTCGACTTTTTATTCCTCTCCATATTTTTTTGCTTCATTTTTTTTGTCTTTGTGTTCATCTTTTAACCGCACTCTTTCTTTCTTTTTTTGCAACGAAGAAGAAGGAATAATAAACAGAGAGAGAATAGGCACGGTCCAGTCCTTTTTCATTTTGCTGTTGTCAGGATCTGTGCTTACTTTTCTCTTTGTACTTCTCCTTTGTTGTTGGATTCAGTTCAACACTTTCTTCCCCCCTCCCCCCCACTAACCGTCCCCCCCCTCCGTGAAACCTGTGATCTTGTCGCAGACCAGTTACACAAAGCCGCCAAAAAGCGAAAGGTATTTGACCTGACAGAGTTGATTTGCAGCAATATACCTCCAAGAAATCACACAGTTCCTCTTTTGTACCTCGAACGTTTGCGCGCCATTTTTTATGTCTTCCCTCAGTCATAGTTGAACAAAAAATATTTCTAATATGAGAGCAGCTTATGTGAACCATGATGAAAAAAGGGTCAAAGAAGGAGAAAGAGAGTTTGTTGGTCGCAGCGACTACGACGACGATCATGAACCTTCTTCTCTTTTCCCTCTTTATTAATGGTCGCTCAAGTGGACAAGCATCTGTATGGTCAAAAAGAGCAGCGGCAAGAACCAAGCAAGATCGAAGAGAAAAAAAGAAAAAAAATGCACAAGAGCGAGCCAGAGAGTGCCCAGGCTGGATATCCCTTGTGTGACAGATAAAGCAATATGTCTTGTACTTTGGTCTAGCTCTTTAGCTCTTCTCTTTCCCCCCCTCCCTCTTAGTCTGTGTGTGAGTTAGACAGTGTGTGTGTGCGCCCACTCTTCTTTACTTTATCTATCCTCCTGGCACTCTCAGTCTCTCACTCCCTTACCGCGCGCCCTTTCCCCTTCGCCCCTTACCCTTCGGTAGTCGATCATTTGTGTCAGAGAGCTTTGTCATGCCCATTTTGCATATCCCTTCATTCCATTGAACACACTCTCACTTGTCGTTCACTTGACAATACCTTTTCTCTCTCACACTTGTTCTTTCCTCTTCTTCCTCAATCATCGCCACTTTCATTCACTTATTCTTTCCTCCCCCCCCTTATAATAACCCCCTTCCCCACTTCTGCTCATATTTTCTACCACTTTCAACCTATCTACTTGCTCTTCACTTTTTCTTTTTTTTTGTTCACGGCCCTTGTGGGGGGATCTTGGGCGAACTAATCAACAGGGACATTGATGCACTTCTTGGGTCAGTTGGAGCAGTAATACGGGCCCACGGCCGAAATATTTTTTCTTATTCGTTCACCACACTTCACTTGGCATAAGATATTTTGTTCTCCTTTCATCCATCGCGAACCTCCTGAATGCCCTCATATTTCTCTTCTTTCCCTTATCAAATGGGGTTCCCATACACACCTACTACCGGCGTTTGCTGACAAGCATCTTTCTCTTTTCTTTTTTGGACTTAACAATCAACTTGATATCGCCGTTTTTTCCACCACACCACTCCAACCGCCATACATTTTTTTTACCACCAACAGCGACGAATCCACCACCATTACCACCACCGCCGACGCCCAGTAACGACTATAGCCATACGAATACGCAACTGACAGTTTGATCCACCAATACAATATTCAAACATGGCCAGCCTGGAGCGATTATTGACCGACTCAGCATTGGATATCAAGTTCAAGGTGACTAAGCCTCCAAAGCCCGAGATTGTCATAGTCCTACCACAGCAACGAAAGGGAGTTGGCATGGGCACATTCGCAACAGAGTCTGAAGAGAACCAGACATCCAGCGACAGACCCACACTATGTGATATTACAGCCACTACCACCACTAGCGCCACCACAATTGCATTGGCCAATACGCAAAATCATGAAGACAACAGCTGCAGTAGGACGCCTACAGGGCCATTCTCCGTCACTACCGAAGGAGAAGTAGAAGAAGAAGAAGAAGAAGCGTCACTCAACACCCCGCCATCCAAGGGTGGATGTGCGTTCTCCTTTCTTCCCGCGTCCTTAACCACCACCCCTGCACAGATCTCCAAATCTCCGCGGGATTTGCCTTCCTTGATACCCCTAACGCCTCTTACGCCAGCAACGCCAGCAACGACCTTGGCGAGCGCTTCAACCTCCACACCAACCCCATCTGCCCACTCTGCTCATTACAATTCCTATTTCCCCGCAACGCCCGCGAGTGTGGCCACCTCCTGTACCACGCTGAGTTCGAAATCCTCCACTTCGAGCAATGCAACTTTCTCGGACGACGTACAGCCCGTTGTTCTTCCAAAGGAGGTAGAGGAAGAGGTAGAGGAGAAGAAGAAGATACAGCCCGAATGCGAGCCTGACAAGTGCAGAGACTCGCATGAACAGCACCAAAAAAAGCATTCAAAAGGTGGCAAGGGATCACCACATCACCCCGAACCTCCACCACCCCTCACCATCCCCACCGCTGCTGCCATGTCAACCTCGCCACGCCCTCTTCCTCCTCCTCCACGACGTCGACCACCTTATTCACGAGCACCGTCGTCGTCCTCGCTTTCCACACCATCGTCGCGTGGGCCACCCACCGCTGAGACACTGCAGTCGATGTCAGAATGGCGTCGTATCCAATACGAAGCCGCCGCAGCAGGTCCACCACCACCACCAATTCCGCCGCAGCAGGATGATCTCCTTCCTTGTCATCATCCATCCTCAGTCAATCATGGTTTCTCTCCAATTTCGCTTAAAATGCAACCGCACAGACCAGCTGCTACGCTCTTGGCGCCGATCACGACCAATTTTCATAGTGGTGGCAATCCCGTCGTCTTGTCGTCCACCACAGCCTCCACTGTGTCGCCACCAGTCTCTGCCTTTCCTCGCAGTAACCACTACAATATCTTTTCAATGAGCGCCAAAAACACTGGTGGAGGAGAAGATGGCAGCGGAGCTGCTGGTCATGGAAGGGAGGATGGTAAGGCAGGTGAAGCGTGCGGTTGTTGTGGGTGCTCTAACGATAGCACACAGCAAACTGTCACAAGCCCTGGCAGCGGCGGGACGACGACGACCACTTCATGCCAGTGTGCGGCTGTAGAAACCCCATCGTCTGTGATGACATTTGGACCCGAATGGCATGCAATTGCCAATGGCGGTGACCCAGAGGTTTCAGCACCTTTCAAGTACCTTCAGCCGCAAGGAGCGCGCTCATTTCCACACCACTTGCAAACTCAGCTACAGCAATATCAGCAACAACAACAAGCCCACCCACTGACAGTGTACACCTCCAACCTAAACCACTCGACGCCGACACTTGGTTGCAGCGGTGGTGCTGGTCATGTGAATGGGGATAAACCTGCCATCGCAAAGCTCTTCATGCCGCATAGTGAGACCGCTACTACTACTGCTGCTGCTGGAGGTACGGCGACATTGGGATCTGAAAATTTTGGGACAACGGTATCGACAAATCCCGAGGTAGATGGTCCACAGGAGCTTAGTTCGTTCGCTGGAGGCGTCACGGCAACAACAAACATGGCAAATAACGAACGTTCGTACCACCATCCTTATCATTCTCATTCCTCTTGTCACCGCCACCATCACCACCACCAGCAGCGACATCATCTTGAATCGGTTCCCAACCCGGCACTGAGCAGAAACAACAGCAGCAATGCCAGCAGTAGCGATAATGGTTTGACTCGATCCCCATCTCTCAGTCATTCCGTCAGCACACCCAACTTGCGCCTTACCTGCCAAAATAATCTTGTCCAGGCCCGAAAATACAGCGTCTGCCAATGTGTCGGTTCTACCGCTGCCACAAGCGACGAGTCAAAGATCACCACACGTAAGAACGAGAGTTATCCTACTTCGGATGCATCGGCGGCTGGATCCGTCCATCATCCAAGGGAGTTTACGTCTTCGATGGTCTCGCTGAGTGCTCTGATCGACGGAAGCAAACACAGCAACAGCACCAGCACCAGCAGAAGCAACAGCAACAGCAGCAACAGTAGCCGTAGTAGCAGCAGCAGCAGCTATATAATGCGATCCATCTCGAAAAAGTTTAAGCGATCGGGCTCGCGTCGACGACTCAGGGTGACAACGAGTTTTATAGCGCCAAAGGAAGTTCCATTCAGCTTTATTACAGGCGCGGAAGACAGTGTTGCTAAAGGTCACGGTGGTGAAGATGGCGAAATGTCATTGGCAACAGCAGCTAAACCCGAGGGCGAATGCATGTCTCCGGAAGAAAGTGATGGTAACCGCCAGTCTTTCCCAATGCTGTGTCAACCTCTGTCAGCTATCCGAGACAGCGGAGGAAATCCAAATCATGGCATTCATGGCTCCAATGACCACAGGAGTCACTGTAGTTTGCGAAGAAACGGCGGCGAGGCTGGTTCACGTTTTTCGATGTGTGGATGCAATTGTCATGGATCATCTCGGTGTAGCAGAGGTGAATCCATTCAACACGTCGTTCGATCGCAATCCGTAAAGTCTGGTGATGTAACAAGTGAGTACATGACGGCCACCACCACCACCGCCGCCTCAACCACAACAGCTAGCCAAGGTCGGGCCAGCAAGGAGCGCAAATCAGGCAATCGGCTTTACCTCAGCGGGCTGAGGAAGAAGCACAAGCAGAACAAGCTCCTCCAAAAGGCAAACAAATATGGCTTGGCGAACGCAGTGTCGGCAGGCACCACTACTGCGAGTTACAACAGCGGCAAGTCATCAAAGAAGAAGAGCAAAGGATCGAGTGGACAGAACGATTGGGTGTCCAGGATGAACAGCAGCCCTGTCCGTCAGGAATTCGCCCAGTACAATTATGAGCGGCAGATTCAAGACTTTCAGCGTGCAGCAAGGATCTTCAGGGAACAAAAGGCCATCACAGCCGCCGCCGCCGCAGCAGCCCTCATGGCCGAGACACGTGCAGCTGTGGCAGAGGCCCAAGCTGCAGCTGCGAAAGCCGCCGCCGCCAAAAAGAGCCGCAGGATAGACCCTACGTCGGGTGCTGGAGCAGGATCACCTCTTAGATATTCGGTCTCGATGGCAAATCTGGAACTGCATGGGTTGCCATCTCCGATCCAAGAGATCATGGAAGAATCGGAAAGCACGGCAGCATCGCCATCAGCGATCCCATCCTCCAAGAAGGAGGCCGAAAAATCAGAGACAACGAATGATCAGAATGAAACCTCTGATTTAAAGCGCTCAGCTTCACTGAATCTAGACGCCGTTATTGCACGGAACAAAAAATCTGTTAGTATTGTTTCTTCATCCTCGTTGTTTTCAAAACTCCAAGGATATTCACGATCACGACCAGAGACTGGATCGGTTCGTTCAAGTGTGTATGGCCTGAGCAGTACCGCCGATGAAAAGGGTTCACAAGAGACGGGTCAAGTCAGCAAAGAGGTGAATTCAGATTTACGTCTGCCGCGCTTGCAACTCAGCAACGGATTCAGGTTTGGATCAATGGACATGGATCGGTTCTTGACAAGGAATTCAGCCGACGGTGACTCTTCAGCACAGCAACAGCAAAAGTCGAATACCGCCGTTGCCAGCAGCGCTACTGCTCCGTTCGAAAACATCCCGCTGGACGACGCAACAACGGGTAGCGGAAGTGAGAGTGTATGCGACCAGCGATTGGGATTAAGCAACTCCCCTCAGCAGACGCCTTTTCGCCCTGCAGATGATTCTATTCTGCGACGAGCTTCCAATATAAGCCGCGACGGATTTCGTTTGGCTGGTCAAACACCGAGAAGCGGTACTATTGGTAGCAGCTTTATGACGCCTCGCACTACAAACTCAATCTGTAGCATAAGCTCTATATCCCAGCAGATTGCAGCCAAGCACAGCCTCCGCCTGCACCGCCCGAGCAGTGCTGCAATGAGTCTCCAGTCTCAGTCTGCAGCAGCATTGGGTCTCAACAGTGGGTACCTAGGCGGAGATCTTCCACCGCCTTCACCAGCATTCGCAACGAATAGCACAGCCTGCCATTCCCCTGTGACACCAACATTTTCTACATGCTTCCCTACTTCTGAGCCTCTCGAAAACTCACCTATCCAGGTGGTTCGTGCTACAGTCGGCACGGTGGACGACCCCTCGTTACCATGCTTCACGTTCCGAATGTGGGTGCTCTCCACTGTGTTTGTGGCGCTGGGAGCTGTCTCGTCCGAGTACAATTTCTTCCGCGCCAATTCGGCCTACTTTTCAATCTACTTTGTCCAACTGGCTTCGTATTTCTGTGGCAAGGCAATGGCGAGATGGTTGCCGACCCGAAAATTTACGATCCGTCTCGATTTCCGGCCCGTAGTTCGGGCCTGGGAGTCTCTCCGTAAGTCGAAGAAAGATGGTGGTGAGGGTGACGCTGAAGAGCCTGATGCAGCTCCAAGCGCCAGTGGTCGTCCCGTCAGCTCTGCCAGAGGATCAATGGTAGTTTCCATCAACAGTGGCAATGGTAGTTATGGCCTTGGATCAACCGACAACAGTGGCGCCTCATGCATGACTACTGGTAGTGGACGCAGCTTCCGAGCCAAAGGAGGAAGGAGCGCACAACCAAGCCCAAAATTATCTCCGCATCTGAGTGTGACGGCAAGCCCGAGCCTGCTGGCAGAACCAATACCCCAGAGTCCGGTACCAAGCCGTTCATCTGCAGCATTCCCTGGAATTAGCTTCCAGGACCATTACTCCGTCGGCCGACAGTCCTACCACTCTCCAGTTGATATGAATCGATCTACTCCTGAACGAACATCGACCTCAAAGCCTACAAAGGGACTGTTCAAGTGGACATTTACGCTCAACAATGGCAAATTCAACATGAAGGAACATATGCTTATCGGTGTTACAGCAGCAGCAGGAAGCGTTCCAGTAAGGAGTAGGAGTTGTGAACAAACGATAGCATATTACAAAGGGTTTTCTAAATATGCTAACCCACCTTCTTTTCTCATCTTTTTCCACTATTGATCATAGGCCTATGCAACAAACGTCTTGGCAATTCAAGTAAGTTGACGGCCAAGTCGCATGAGCGATGTGGTTGAGCATATGAATGTCAACTAACCAACCCTATTGACTCCCTCATACATGAAATGAATAGGATCTTGTGTTCGACGCGCCGCTGGGTAAGCTGACCGGCATTGGCTTGGTCATTAGCTCGCAGTGTATTGGATACAGTTTGGTATGTACTTTCTCGAAATGAATGCGTATATGTTGTTAATCCTCACGTGTACCTGTATATATTATCATCACTGACCATGGTTGCTTTTCATCGTGTAAAATTTTTTTTAGGCGTGGTGTCTTTTTGACTTTGTGATCAAGCCTTCAGTGATGGTATGGCCGTCGACGCTGGTGAACGTTTCACTGTACAACACACTGCACGAACACAAGGTGCTCACGCGCTGGTTCACACGGATGCAGTTGTTCTGGTACGCTTTCCTTGCTGTCTTTGTGTACCAGTGGTTGCCCAGGTTTTTCGCTCCTGTCTTGACTTCGATGGCACTGCTGTGCTGGATCAATCCTGACAGCAATGTGCTTCGCAAGCTGGGAAGTGGATACACTGGTCTCGGTATTGGTTGCATTTCGCTTGACTGGTCTATTATCAGCGGTGTAGGCCCGCTTTACACTCCCTGGGTAAGAAAAAAAAACTTCTGTGCTATGCGGTGGCTATGTGGTGAATATCAAAAGTGAAAAAAAGAGCGTCGACTTACAAGAGGCTAACTCACATCATTTCAACTCTGAATGCCTGTTTTTTTTTCTTCGCTACTACATAGTGGGCCCAAGCCAACTTCTTTATTGGCTTGATTGTGATGTTATGGATTATCACACCCATTGTCTACTTTTCCGACTATTGGTCAGCATCGTCGTACCCAATCGTGTCTTCGAACCTGTATGACAGCAATGCCGAGTTGTACGACATTACAAAGATTTTGAATGCCGACCTAACGTTTAATGAGACCATGTATGAAAACTACTCGCCAGTGATCATGACCCCATACTTTGCTATTACATACGGCACCTGCTTCATGGCTGTCATGGCAACCTTTACCCACGTTTTGCTCTTTTATGGTGCCGATATTTGGCGTATCACCAAGGTGCGCACGCATCAGTGGAAAGAACGCATGGCCCACCGATGGCGAACTCGTTTCGGTCGCAATGATAGCTCTAGCAAGACACAAGGCAGCTCCAACGGCCCTGCTGAAGCAACTACGGATGGTGGTACGTTCTACTCCACCACCGGCTCTCGTTCTCAGTACCCTTGTTTCGCCAACCCAGAGACTCCCTGTGGTGAAGCATCCCATCGCAACTGCACAAGTGAACACAGGGCTCAAATTCCTACCGCCATGTTTGGCACCGAGGATATCCATACACGCCTAATGATGGCCTACAAAGATGTAAGCTGTGCTTTAAGAATTGCATTTTTATTAATATCTTAGTATTGCTGCCACTATGAAAGAAGCATCCTCTGGTTCCATCCTTCTAACTATTTTTTTCTTCCCTTATAACTTCTTTATCATATTTCACTAGATTCCTGGTTTCTGGTTTGCAATATTGTTTGCCATTTGCTTTGCAATGGCAGTGCTTGTGTGCAAGGATCCGGAGATTCAGCTCCCATTTTACGCACTGATTCTTGGCTTCTTGCTTGCAGCTCTTTTTGCGCTGCCAATGGCGATCATCCAAGCACTCTCAAGCTCGCAGGTCGGGTTGAATGTGCTGAGCGAGGTGGTGTGTGGTTGGCTGCTCCCTGGAAACCAGTTGGGCAACTCGGTTTTCAAGTGCTATTCGTACATGGCACTGTTCCAGTGCCTGAACCTCACACAGAGCTTCAAGTTGGGCCATTACATGAAGGTCGGTCCGCGCAAGATCTTCATCATGGTGCTCTATGGCACGTTGTTGGGTGCGATCCTTAACGTTCAGGTCCTCGAGTGGGTGATGACAATTCATCGCGAAGATCTTTTTACTGGTGATCCTCACAGGTATGTGTGTTTAGAAGCGCTTGATTTTTCGAGGATAAGAGAGGTTATCCATTCTTTTTTTTTGTTTTTCTCACAATATTTCATATTCTTCCTTAAAAAAATAGTGGTTGGTCTCTCCGAAACCTCGATCTGTTTTTCTCAGCATCGCTTCTGTGGGGTGCCATCTCACCCAAGCGCCTATTCGCAGCAGAATCTTTGTATCACTTCTTACCATACTGCTTCATTATTGGCTTGTTCCTACCCGTGCCATTCTACATCATGTTCCGTTTGTTTCCTCCAGCAAGCATAGCAGCTAGCATGACATCGTCGACAGAGGCTACCAAAGCCGCCGCAAGTGCATCGACAGAAGATGGTGATCCATCAGGAACATCCCTGCAACGTGGTGAAAAGTGGTGGCAACGGTGGAGACTTCGGTGGGTGAACAAGCTCACACCCATGGATCGCCAAAACTCTAACGACGGCACAGAGAACGCTGTTATTGATGGAGATGAGGAAAAGGGCGGCGTGCAGCCCCACCAAGATCAACACCAAAAGCAGCATCAACGCCACCACCACCATCATCAGCGCCGAACGTCCAAATTTGAATATATCGAGGAATGCGATCATGACAATGGCCATATAGGCAGTGATGACGATAAAGATCTAGAAGCCGGATATCATAGCGCTGAAGCGTGTCGCGAGCTCCATGACCCATCCGCAAAGGCACCACCATCATCATCGGGGCTTGAGCGGATCCCATCCTCGTCCTCCTCCTGGAACTCGAAATGCTCGTCAGCATGTCGGGCGAAAAGACGGTCTCGATTCTGCAGCTTCGGCAGCAAGATGTCGCCTTCTGGGTTTGCACGTGCCGTGCCGTGGCACCTGATCAACACGCCGCTCATCTGTGTCGGAGCAAGCTTTGTTCCGCAGGCACCAGCGTCGTTTGTAGTTTCGGCGGGCATTGTGGCGTTTGTGTTTGCGTTTTTGGTGCTACGATACCGACATGAGTGGTGGAGACGGTACACATTTGTTCTGGCCGCGGCGCTCGATGCCGGCACACAGATTTGCAACATGGCCATCTTTGTCGTCTTTAGTCTCATCCTTTCCGACCGTGTGGAATTTGTCCAATGGGCTGGAAACTACAAGTCAAACCCGGAACGGTGTGGTGTTGGTGATGGATATAACTAATACAAAAAAAGAGACGATATATATTATTGTATATAAAACAAAAAAAAACTAATGACAGCTTCAAAAATATAACGCAAAAAATAGACATACTGCTTTAGAAATAAAAACAAAATGTCTTCGCGGGTTCTTTTTTGGCTGCTTCTTTGTTTTGCTTTGGGTATATAAATATATTTTCTTTTTTCAAGAAATACTGTCGCAGGAGAAAATATGGCAAAAGAATGTTGAAAGTGTAGACTAAAAGATTATAATCAATGCAAGGAATAAATAAAGCCCGTGTTCCTCCAATCGTGTTAACACAATCCCTATCGGGAGTTACCAGGCTGTGAGGGATATCGTTGGTGAGTTTGCTGTGAAGGGTAAGTTCCATAGTGCGGATGGATAGCTGGGACAGGCGGTATCGGGTGTTGTTGTTGGTATATTTGGGGTCTCCGTTGCGATTCCTGCAGGATCAATTGAGCATTCGCCAGTGCTGGAGTGATCGGCTCCGTTGCAACAGTGAAGTGAGACTCGATGGAGTCCTTCCGTCCGCCTGGCGTCCTTGTGTGAGTGTTGTCCGCCAACGTGTCCTCGCTCTCTATCCGTTCATGCTGACCTTGAGATCCTACTGGCGACGTCGGGCTCGCGACCCTCGAACTGGCCGCTGTACTTCCTCCTGTTGTTCTGGCACTGCCTCGGATATTACTCCGACTCCGACCTACGTGCGTAACAATCTCCAAATTGTCATCGTCGACCAGACTGCCATGGCTGCCTCCTGCTGACGGTGGTCGGAGACTGATGGTCTGAATCTCTCGATCTGTAATCTCGCCCTTGTCGCCGGCCAATCCGATTGTGCCAGTTACTGGAATGAGTGTTGCTGCAGTTGTCAGTGGCATAGATGCTGTGTTATAATCATATCCTGGACCCATGGATGCTGACGGCGGTGTTGCTGACATTGGTGTCGAAACCGGGTAACCTGAGGCAACAGGTAGAGCGACGGATGTCGCGACCTGCAATGGTGCCTGCATTGCTCTGGGATACACCATTTCCTGAGCATCGCCTCCTCGTTCACTACCTCCGGTCGGGCTCGATCCACGCAAAACAACAGCACCACTTCCTGGCTCAGAATCGCGCCTCCGCCGTTCCTTGTCAAGAGCATCATCGCCAACCAGCGGCTTCAACGCAAACAGATTGTGCTGCTGAAGGGCCTTATTTTTCGCGCCGCGTCGTCGTCGGAAGAGGAATCCCGCAATAATGAGTGCAGCCACCAGTACGAGCCCACCAACAATGCCTCCAATGAGCGCCGCCTGGGAGGTGGTAGACTTTGCTGTCCTGCTGTTGTCGGGCGCGGGATTTCCACTATCGCCAAATCCCGGATGTATGGGAGCATTGCCAAAAGTGCCTGGTGCTGCCTGCACGAGTTGTGTTTTGATCCATGACGAGGTGGTGAGGTCGAACAGATGGATAGCAGGCAGTGGCTGTGCATTGTTGGTGTCTTTTATCAATGATCACGTCACCGAATCATACCATCAGAAAAAAATTTATCATCAACAAAGTGTTATGCGTCGACAATAAACATAGAAACATATACATCGAGCATATTGCAGACAGGCTTACCTGGAGCAACAACAATTACAATGTTGCCTGTAGTGGCACATGCGATAGCGGGCCCTTCAAAGTGCGGTAAGAGACTAAAAGGGGTGACTCGTACCCAGGTCCCCTGGGGGGATGCGAACGGGTTTACCAAGATCATATCCCCAGAAACGACAACCATGGCATTGGATGCTGTTGTGCATGTGGTTGTGCAACATGAGTAAATTACAAGATAATAATGGAAAATAGCCGAGTTAATAGGGGCGACATCTTGACAAGCAGCTGGCTGAGATACAAGCTTGTTTGTGCATAATTTTGAATGTCTTACTTGAAGTAAAGCACGGACTGTCGGGCATCGGGCCATATTCCTAATGGTGCAAGAAATTATTCAGTGTATGTGTGAATGTGTATTAGCTTGACGGATACTAAACACAGGAAAGAAAAAGTGTGTTTCCTTTTGTTATCTGAGCACATCCAGTCGTGGGACATGATGGGTGTACACAAAAGCAGTAGAAAAAAGTAGCAACAGTAGCTCATTTTTGAATTGTTTACAAACTGAGTATACCCCTCCCTCATTTTTTACACATTCAAAAGTGTACAACAGCCTCGAGGCATCATTCTATGTTAACATACCAGTGGGGATGTCCCGCCTGAATTCGGTGGATCATGCATGAACACCAAGCAAATAGACTCTTCAGCCCCGCGACATGGTCCGACGAGCGCCTCCGAATATCCACCTCCGTTACGACTGGATGCTGGCACAGTTGCTGGATAAATCTGGAGACTAGAACCAATACCTGTGAATGGTAGTGGCCAAGGATTCACAGGCTCTGACCATGACTGGTTCCATGCGAAAGTGGGCGTTGCAGCTGCAGCAATATTGCCGCCGCCTGGGAAAGACGATGGAGAAGAAGGTGGCGGTGCGTATGCACTTGGCTTTGTAGGTGAGCCCACGTTCCCGGAACTGCTCGGATATATCAGTTTCGTCAGTTGAATGGTACCAAGGTTTGAGTAGGTGACAGCCAGGATGCCTGCATTGTTTGGTTGGCTTCTCTGAGGCGTGTGGGTACCGAGAGTAACACTCGTTGCATTAGGAAAATAGGACGATGGAAAGGTCGACGCAGTCCAGGGAGACGTGGATATATTCGATGAAGATGTCGATCCTCCACTTCCAGGGCCTGTACCTGGACCACTTTCACTACCTCCGTCACCAGGATGAGGTGAAGCAACGGGAGTGTCTGGTGACAGAAAGGACTGCGTTGGTGGCTTTACATGCCACACACGCGTCGGGACATCGACGCCATTCACAGCAAGGACGACATCGCGAAAGGGAGCAGCGACCGCAGCCTTGCCACTGACTGATTCGATTACGAAGGGGTGAGGGACATCAGCAAAGGCAGGGCCACTGCCGTCGACACTTTCTGGCGTGGGCACGGATGGCGATGGAGGAGAAGAGCCGGGTGTGGAAGGGTTGGTGCCGCTGCTTGGGGGAACAGTGGCAAGTGACATGGAGGCTACTACGCCGGTCCAACCCTGGAGGTCTGGTGCCTGGTACTGTTTCTGAAACGGCAGTGGCACTGTCATAGCTGGCCCACCGCGATTCTGCTGGATGTCGTCTGAGAGCAGAATGGCGTACAAGTCTCCGAGTCCATGGCCCGTGGGTGAGTACTGCACCAGCAGGACGTTGTTTTGTACTGTTGCAGCAGCTTTAGCGGCTAAAGACATTGGTATTTTGCTCTAGTGTGGATGGCCAACGATATGGCTCTCTGTGAAAAGTGAGGAGATAAACAAGAAAAAGGAAGGGTGGAGAGGAGTCCGAGATGGCTCAAAGTGCATGCATGAGTGATCTCATGCGAATGGAGTTGAATGGGAGGACGAGCTCGCACCTGTAGGGCAAAGGAAGAGGAAGATGGGAAGGGGGAAAAAGAGAAGGAAGAAAATGACACAGAGGTCAACGCGAACAGAAATAGACTAGACAGGGCAGGTTTTTTTATTTTTTTACCAAGGACACACACATAGAGAGAAGTCAAGTGGAAGATAGAGGAGGAACAAGGTAGGGAAGGGAGTCAAGTTGTTTTGGTTTGCTGCAGTTTGTCCATGGGTATGTACGATTGTTCATAGCCATCTGCTATTTTTTCTGTGCAACCGTAATAGGGTGTCTGATACTGTGTATGTATTGGTACTACTGAGATATGGAAAAAGAGAAGCCTTCCACTTATGCCTCCTCTTACTCGCGCAGTCTCACCCCAAAGGCGGTGCGTTCACCTGTTCCTTCCCCTTCTTTGGTCCTATTTCTCAATCCACACGACGTCCTAATAGGCACCATGTGGTGGTAAAGTACATTTACCCACACCCCCTATGATGCTTTTTATGTCCTCTTCCTGCTTCTCGTTTTCCTGTGGGCTGGTGGCGATAAAAATGGCTGCATGAATAGAGCGTGGGCTTAGTATCATAGCCATCATCTTGCCTTTGTACGTCTCGTTAGAGTTTTTTTTTCTGCTCCCAGAATAGAGGTACGCGTGCAAGAGATATTCGATTCGTGGTATGGTCATTCCCACAGGCAGGCAAACAAAAGTAAGACATGGTAAAGTCTACTTGTGTCGCATCTATCACCCTTTTCATTTTACAGAACTGTTGTTCAGTTTTATAGTTGCATACTGTGTTTCTTGAACGCCTTCCCATCTCCAATCATATCAAAAGATATACGCCTGCAAATACGCTCGCGATTATTCTGTTTGAAAGCGGTGAGTAGAACATGAGGGATGGGTACAGGTCGCTCAATGTTGTTTTCTCTGTTCATTTCCTGTCATAGTGGAGTAGAGGGGGGAGGAGGAGAAGGCTTTGCAAACGCCCTTTAGTGTACTATTGCTACAGTTTAGCAATCTTCTTGTACTTGTCCAGGAGAGCATTGACTTTCTCGGGCGCATCAACATGCTTGATCTGGTGTACATTGTCCTTGCCTTCTGGCCAGCCTACATACGCGGGCATGCGGCTGCCTTCGGGGTTAAATGCAAGCTCATGACCTTCGGGATAACCCTTGGCAAGAGAGCTGCCTCCGTCCACTGGCATGTTGATGCCATTGATGTATGAGGCGGCAGGTGACAACAAGAAAACCACAGCCGCCGAAATTTCAGATTCTGTACCTAAGCGACCAGAGGGGCTCTACAAGAGGTAGAAAGAAAGAAAAAGGCATATGAGTGAGTGCTTGGGTTACCTCGTGGTTCTCCATCGCATAAGTGGGAAGCATTGAGAAATCAAAAAGCCAAGCTGACACTAACCATCCAATCGGACGTGGAGATCATGTCTACAACAGAATCGGGATAATTCTTCATGCCGGAGCTAACAATAGTGCCTGGAGCGACACAGTTGATGCGAATACCATTATAAGGGCCCCACTCCACAGCAAGAGTCTTGGTCATGTTGATGATGCCCGAACGAGCGGCGCCCTTGTAGTAGGAGAATGAGGGTTGAAGTACGAAGTAGAAAAGGAGAAAACAAGGTTTAGATCTGTGGAACAGTGGACCGTCATCTGCACATCGTCTAAACCGATCAATAACAAATGAAAGCAACGTACAGTGTGCACCATCCGAGGAAAACCGTTGCGGCATTCAGCGACAATGTTGACGATCCTGCCACCATGTTCGCCCATCCAGACGTCAAAAGCTGCCTTGCACATATTAAAAGTGCCGTTCAAATTGAGATCGACTACGGTCGAGAATCCCTTGGTGCTCAACATGCTTGCAGGCGACAAGAATTGACCACCAGCGTTGTTCTAATAGATGCAGTCATAGTGGTAGGTGACGCGGTGGCGATGGATGTATGAAGGAAATAGAGGAAAAGAAAGAAGCATCCAATGAGTTTTGTATATCACAGGTAGAGCTCACTGTAGCATAGAACGCGAACACTCACTCGTTATTTAGTCGTAAGAATGAGATATACAAGGCGTACGTACCACAAGACAGTCGAGCTTGCCATACTTGGCGACAATCTTGCGGATCAATTCCACAGCAGCCTCCGAGTCGCGAATGTTGATTGTCATGGTGTCACATTTTCCTCCAAGCAGAGCGATTTCCTTGGCAACGGCGGTCAATTGGTCCTGCTTACGTGCGGCAATGATGACTGTTGCTCCGAGGCTATTCAAGGATGGGAGGACGAGGGGTTGGGGAAAGAGGGCGGGGATGTGTGGAGAAAAGAACAGTCAGCCATATTACCTTAAATTTTTACTGCAGCCGATTCGAGCGATCGAGCTGTTTGTCTATATTTTCATGTGGCAATAGGCAAGCCGAAAGGAAACCTTACCTTGCCAGCTCATGAGCAATGCAACGACCGATGCCTGGACAATGATAAAAAAGAGTATATGTAATGCGTGTGTGTTGGTGATGGATCCATTTGCTAGGGGGAGGTTCATTCTACTTTATGTTTCTTTGGAGAACAATCCTCACAGAACCGAAGAGGGTATATGCTTGTCTTTAAAAAGCGGAGCTTGGAATATCGTTGTTTCGGTAACGCCGGATCGTGTCTGATTCGACAGGGACCGAAGGAGAGTGTCTCACATTCCCTCCCCTTCTTTCTTCCTCTTTTGTGTGGGTGTGGGGAGAGAGCAACGAATCATGTCTCACTTCTCTTACCAGTGCCTCCGCCAGTCACGAGGACAACTTCGTCCTTGAACAGATCTTTGGCAAACACAGACTTGTATCCTAGTGTGGTGTGGTATAGGTGTACACAGCCAGAGAGAGAGAGAGAGAGAGAGAGTGTGTGTGTGTGTATGTGTAAATGGGTGGAAGACAAAACGGTGAGGTCAGTGGATGATATATTGGACCGAGAAATGCTAGAGAACACTTTGCTAGTTGGTTGTTGTCATCTTGCAAAGAATGTGCAGTGTCTCATGGAGCTGTTGCATACCCGTCATTATGATGATGGAAGGGAAAGTGCACTAATGTAATGGCAAGACAAGGGATGAGGGAACTAGGAATGGAGACAATTCAAAGAATTGAAGAAGGAGACAAGAAAAAGAGAGAGAATGCGTGTATACTGGACCAGTAAGTGGCACCACGAGTGTTGTAGCCCACGAGCACGAGGGCCAAACTGTCACTTCACGAAAATCAGGGACCATCCATTCATGAGGGCTTCGGCTCAAGCAGCGAATGATCGCCCTGAAGCGATTTTTTTTGGTTTCCCATTCTTTCCCTCCCAATCTCCTCTCCCCTCCACACACAACACACGCATACACGCACTCGCTAAACCTACGCGACGCGTGCACACCTCCAAAGGTACGCGTCTTTCCCTCTGTCTCTCTCTACGACACTATGGCTCACTTCTTACTCCCCCATTTGTGTCTTAAACATGCTTGCTGTGGTGGTTGTATCATTGCACTTGTGGAGTGGGGGATATTGTGCTGTGTGTGAATCGATATGTGTGTGTAATGTGTGTGTGTTAAGAGGGCGTCATACAAGTTAAAGAAAAAAAATGGTAGGTCACCACATGGGACCATGCAAATCTACCTTTGACTACACAATAAAAGCTGCGCTCGGTCGATCCCGCCGCCCTTGGCACGCTCTGGACCTTTACCCCACCTTGACCAATGACACCCTTGGGTTGGGGGAGAGGGTGTGGGGAGGGAAAGTGTACAACGGTCTTTTTGTTTCCATCCGTTTGGCCCTTCATATTTTTCCACTGACAACCAATGCCCTTAATGTTGCCTGTCAAGATCCATAAAAGCGACCGCCAAAAATCCCACGGCGAACATTTCCATTTCCAACTTCCTTCCTCCAATTTCCCCAACTCTCTTCTCCCCACCTTCTCTTCCCTCCCACCACCACTCTTGTACATACTCCTACCCACTACTGCTACTCCTCTACCCACTCTACCTCATCCTTCATAATGGCCACCCAGAACAAGAACGATCCCTACAAGTACCACGTCGGCTTTGGCAACACCTTTGCCTCTGAGGCCCTGCCCGATGCCCTGCCCAAGGGTAAGACTGATTTTGTCTAAATGCAGTATAGTGTAGTAGCGGTTTTAAGTGGCGTCCTGTGGAGAAGAAATCAGCATGCAATGCACCCCATGAGCCAAAAACTTACTCGACATTCCTCGCCATCTCTTTCTCGTTAGGCCAAAACACTCCTCAGCAGGTCGCCTATGGTCTGTATGCAGAGATGCTGTCCGGCACTGCCTTCACCGTTGATCGTAACGGCAACCAGAGCTCGTACGTACTCAATATACTTGGTCTCCCACGCCTTTACGTGTTTGGCCAACAATGTTGTCATGGCTCTGTTGGAAATATGGTTGCACCAAACCTGAGAACAAAAAAAAAAAAAAAAAGCTAATAGTAGTTTCATTGCCTTAACCCACGCAATACACTATTTTTTTTCTATTCTGTTCTAGATGGCTCTACCGCATCCGCCCTTCGGTTTGCCACACTCCTTTCAAGCCCTTCGCCAAGAAGACTGAGCTCGTGGGCAACTACCAGGACGAGAAGAACGTCGCCATCACCCCCAACCAGCTGCGCTGGAGCCCCTTCGATATTCCTTCCGAGCCCACCGACTTTGTTGAGGGTCTGCACTCCATTGCCGGTGCCGGTGATGTCGGCGTCAAGCACGGTATGGCCGTCCTCATCTATGTCGCCAACAAGGACATGACCGACTCTGCCTTCTACAACTCGGATGGTGACTTCTTGATCGGTAAGTGGAAAACATTCTCTGTTGCTTGTTCTGTCAATGGTCATTTATTCTTTTTTACGCATGCTTACCCTTTATTCATTTTCTTTTTGCATCTTCAATTGACATTCACAGTTCCTCAGCAGGGTCGTTTGGATATCACAACTGAGTTTGGCAAGATGATGGTGCACCCCAACGAGATCTGTGTCATCCAGCGTGGTATCCGCTTCCAGGTCAACCTCCCCGACGGTCCCAGCCGTGGTTACATTTGCGAAGTCTTCAACGGCACATGGACTCTTCCCGATCTGGGCGTCATTGGCACCAGCGGTCTCGCAAACCGTCGCGACTTCTTGACTCCTCAGGCTGCTTTCGTCGACGAGTCCGGCAAGACCTTCAAGATCCGCAACAAGTACGGCGGCAAGCTCTTTGAGGCCGAGCAGGACCATTCGTGCTTCGATGTTGTCGCATGGCATGGCAACTATGCTCCCTTCAAGTACGACCTCGCCAACTTCTGCGTCGTCAACTCGGTTTCGTTTGACCACCTTGTAAGTGTTTTCCTTTTCACACTCTTCCTTTCCCGACTTTTAATGCTGGTTCATCCCAACGGTTTATGCACAGCGACCCATGACATTCCATAGGCTAAATGACAATATGTGTCTTCGCTTTTGTACGATTTGATGCTCCCTTTAGGATCCCTCCATCTTCACCGTCCTCACCTGCAAGTCTGAGAAGCCTGGCGTTGCTGTTGCCGACTTTGTTATCTTCCCTCCTCGCTGGTCTGTCCAGGAGCACACTGTAAGTGTCAATGCTAATGAGAAGAACTATCATTCAGTAGGTGGCATTGATCTGGGGTTGTATCACAAGACTGATTCTCTGACTTCTTTTTTTTGGCTTGATTCATTTGTAGTTCCGCCCCCCATACTTCCATCGCAACTGCATGTCAGAGTTTATGGGTCTGATCTACGGTAGCTACGAAGCTAAGCAGGGCGGCTTCGTGCCTGGCGGTGCTTCGCTGCACTCGATGATGACTCCTCACGGTCCCGATGCTGCCACCTTTGAGAAGGCTTCGGTCGCCGAGCTTAAGCCCCAATATATTGCCGCTGGCACTCAGGCATTCATGTTTGAGTCTTCGATGCAGCTGCAGCCCACTCACTGGGCCATCGAGGAGAGTGGCAAGGTTCAGCAGGATTACTACATGGCCTGGCAGGGTCTGAAGAGCAACTTCAACCCCAACTGGAAGCCCCAGGCTTAAAAAAATATCCTATTACCATAGATCATACTCCATTCAACATGTAGCATTTCCTTTCAAAATCTTGTGTATCACGATAATCTTCTTTATGGCATTTTCATGTCGGGGCGAATAATCGTGATTGCATTCCTTGTCACTGTATAAAAAAAAGCCATCCCTGACAACAAACAAGACTGTATACATGTATGCCATGCGCAATTGCCGGGTGGCGTTGAGGAAACGCTTTCTGAGGCGCGTAATTTGAATTGAATAGGCATAAATCTTTGGGGGGGGGGAGGAGAGGTTAGGATTGAGGAATCAAAGTGAAAAGAGAGGCAATAACAAGGTTTTGATACGGCCATGAGTCAGGGCAGGGCACGGCACCAGTTGCACAAGAGCGAGGCCTGGCCCTCACCGAATACAAATACCTGTCAACACCCTTTTTCTCGTTCTTCGCACCTCTCTCATTTCTTAATTTCCATTTCCCTCTTTCTTGCTTCATTTCGCCATGCTCCGTCAGGCTGTTGTTCGCTCCCACCGCGCCTTGCGCGTAGCCCAGCCCACACTCCGTCTTAACTCTGTAAATGATGGCACTGCTTCTTCTCCCTACTCCTCGGTTTGAAGACAGCCTCACTCCTGATCAGCAAGCTCATACTCTAAGTTCCATTCTGTGATGCATTAGGCCCGCGCAATGAGCAGCAAGGCTGGCGAGATGCACTTCCAGCAGCCTGTAAGCACCCTTTACCATGAGCAATGCGCTTGAACCCTTGAGATGAAAAAAAGTGACTCTAAACGGACATGAGGGATGGAGATGTGTCTGTCGGAGAAAAAAAAAGTATCGGACCTGGCTAAATGGTCCATCTTTCACTCTCGATGATCCTCTTGACCTTGTGTTTTTGTGTCCCTGAAAAAATGTGCCGTCTATCCATCTCGGATCACTATATGGGATGGATTGATCGTCTACCTCCACTTTTACTTACACCATACTATTATCCATCCACTCTATCCCCAACGATACACCTTTTTCAATAATAACAACACCATGATCATTACCATCATCAACAAAAAAAGTTGAGCCACGCCGATGTAGATGCTGACCCCAAGACACACGAGATGATCGAAAAGCATGCAAAGTACACCCTGACCACATATGCTCGTCCTCCTGTGGTCTTTACCCATGGTAAGGGAACTCATCTGTACGACGTCGGCCACCGCGAGTACCTTGACTTCACTGCCGGCATTGCCGTCAATGCCCTTGGTCACGCTGATGCGGAGGTGGCCAGCGTGCTCTTTGATCAGGCCAAGCGAGTTGTGCATCTGTCGAACCTGTACTACAACGAGCCTGCTGGTGAGCTGGCCGAGCGTCTGGTCGAGGCCACGCGTGCCTCTGGCAGCTTTGAGGCCTCCAAGGTCTTCTTCTCCAACTCGGGTACCGAGGCCAACGAGGGTGCCTTCAAGTTTGCTCGCAAGTACGGCAAGGCTGTGGCCGAGAAGTATGGTGTTCCCGCCGATAAGAAGTATGGCATTGTCTCCTTCACTAATGCCTTCCACGGTCGCTCTATGGGCGCTTTGTCGGCTACGCCCAACCCCAAGTATCAAAAGCCATTCTGGCCCTTGATCCCTGGCGCTGTCAATAATGCGCCCTTCAACGATGTCGACAGTGTCGATCAGTATGTCACTGAAGAGACATGCGCTGTCATCCTTGAGCCGATCCAGGGTGAGGGTGGTATCAATGTCGCTACCGAGGAGTTCCTCAAGAAGCTGCGTTCTCGCTGTGACGAGGTTGGCGCCCTGTTGATCTTTGACGAGATTCAGGTAGGCATTTTTTTTAAGCTTCGGCTTTGGACTGTCATGACACATTAGGAATTTTCCCACGGGAGGAGCCCATTGAAGGAATACATGACTCCTCCCCGTCTTTCAATCGTCAACTCGACTCCCGAAAAAAAGCTTGAAAGAAAAATAACCTGACCCTGACCCTCTCCTTGTGTACACCAATAGTGCGGTATTGGTCGAACAGGCAAGCTCTGGGCCCACCAGAACTACTCGGCTGACTGTGTGCCAGATATTCTGACCATGGCCAAGCCCCTCGCCAACGGATTCCCCATTGGCGCCATTATGATCACAGACAGGGTTGCTGATATTATCAAAGTCGGTAAGTGTCTCTTTCCATAATTCCATTGTCGTGACTATTTGGATAAAAGAAAACAAAAACAAACGTATACCATTCATTTCGTTTAACACTCTTTCTTTGCTCATCCTCTATATATTTATGCTCGGCGCTTTTTTTGGATCAGGCGATCACGGTACAACATTCGGAGGCAACCCTCTGGGATGTGCTGTCGCAAACAGTGTCTTCAAACGCATCAATACACCCGAGTTCCTGGATAACGTAGTACGGAACGGTGAGCACTTCAAGGCACAGCTCGAGACATTGGCATCTTCTCCATTGGTGGAGCAGGTTCGTGGCAAGGGATTGATTTTGGGTCTTCGATTCAAGGTCGATCCTGCTCCCTTGGTTGCTTTGGCTCGTGAGCGTGGTCTCTTGATCGTCACCGCTGCCAACAATACCATTCGATTTGTTCCTCCACTCAACATCACAAAGGGCGAGATTGATCAAGGAATCGAGATCCTTCGTAGCGCCATCAAGGCATTTGAGGAGCGTGTCCTGGATGTCAAAGCTTAAGTCTTTTTTTTCTGTGTTGTCTTTCAGTAAAGGAATAAAATGTAGTAGGGTGTGTGTACTTTACCAATTGTTTGTAAGAGAAAGAGAGTTTACAAGAAATGTAGTCATGTAATGTGCCTTTTGAGGCATCATGTTTCGCGATTCCTTCTCATAGGTTTCAGCCATGGCTAGAATACATTTTCTTGCGAAGAACATCATTGGGGATGAAGACACATATGCTACAGGTATCTCGTAAAGCTTTAAAAGAATCTTTATGCTAACATTATCGCAAAGGAATTCTCATTCTACAAGCCCACAAAGCCTTCAAGCCTTTGTATTCATCCAGATAATATCTCTTTCATCTACCTCCTAGTCTGTCATTTCTGTAGTTTTAGCTTTGGTGGGCAAAAATATAATGTGTTTCTGTCCCTCACTCAACAAAAGCGACAGATGTCGCACAGCTACCAATAATCACCTCCCCTGTGAACGTGTTCAAGTCAATGCAGGTAGTCCCTCCGTCGTTGGTGATTCTGCCGACAGTGTCAGTGTTGGTAGTGTAGGACCACCGCTGGTCAGGAGATCCATTGCAGGGGATAAATCTTAGCTGGATCCTGGACAGGCAGTTTTCTGAAACTGGATCAATGATGGCTCCCGTGTTGGTCAAGTCGAACCAGAATACATACTCAGACCCAATATGCAGGCCGCCGTGCCCAAAGTTAAATCAGGCCTATGGACCAGACACCTGTCGCTATCGGTAGCAAGACTCAGTCGTCCTTTGCCCCAGCGATTTATCCTGTTGGAAAACTGTTGCAGATTGTTAGAACAGGTCATCAGGGCGCTGTTGCAGCCGCTCAGACCTCCCTGGCAGCTGCTCAGGCTGCTCGAGCAGGTGTTCAAAGCAGTCACATTGCCAGCAAGGTACGTGTTACAAGTGTCCTTGTCGAGCATACATTCATCCAGTTCGTTCGTCATGTCCGTCAGAGCCGCGTTACAACCGTCTACGTCATTTCTCGCCTGTTGCAATTCATTCCTGCAGGTAGTCAACTGGCCCGTCGCCTCCGAAAGACTTGCGATGCAAATAGATCTGTCTGTACTACACGTTGCCAGTGTTGACGTACATATATCCTTGTCAGCCGACACCGTGTCAATTGAGCTGCACACGTGTTCTTGTCGGTCGTACACTGTCCTAGCTGTGCCGTACATGTGTCTTTTCAGTTGTACATTGTCCAAGTTGTGATGTACATGTGTCGAGAGCTGTTGTCTTGTTACCGAGATCATTGGAACATGTGCTGAGGTCCGATTGGCAGGTGGTCTTGTCGGTAGTACATTGTTGAAGTGTATTCGAACAAGTGTTCTTATCGGTTGTACATTGTTGGAGATCTGTGGTACATGTGTTCTTATCAGCTGTGCAGGTGGCAAGATCGTTGGTGGTAGTGTTGAGGTTTACTTCACAGGTACCCCTATCGATCTCACAGGTGTGCAATTGAGTGCAACAAGTTCCATCTGTGCAGTTGGATAATGCTACTTGGCATGCATTCTTCTCAATGGTGCATTGAGTGAGTTCAGCTGTCTTTGTGGTAAGATCACTTGTACAAATGTTCTTATCAGTATTGCATTCATCGAGTTCAGCTGTACAGTTGTCTCTCGCCTGAGAGCAGTTACTGAGGTTGGTATTACATGATGCGAGATCTGTCTGGCAAGTGGATTTGTCAGATTGACATTGATCCAGGGTTGATGTGCATGTTGCCTTGTCTTGATTACATGTATCGAGAGCAGATGTCTTGCTTGTGAGATCTGAGGAACATGTTGTGAGTTGAGTGGTAGTGTTGGAGAGGGATTTGTTGCAGGTATCCAGATCGGCCTTTGTCTGGGTCAAGTCATTCACACATGTCGCCTTGTCTGAATTACAAGCTGTGAGTTCGGAAGTTTTTGTTGCAAGATCGGTAGCACAATTGTTCTTTGTGGTCTCACAGGTCATCAGGTCCTGGCAACAAGTTTCATCCTTACAACTGTCCAAAGCATTCTGGCATTGATGAAGTTGAGTGGTACAGTTGGTCTTGTCAGCATTGCAAAAGTCGAGGTTGGCACGACATGTCGCTTCATCAGCAATCTCATGCGCCAACTCATCCTTGCATTGGAGGAGATTGGTAACCGCCTCAGCAAGCCTATTCTGACATTCGTTTCCTGAGGATCCCAATATTTTTCTGCATTCTTCCTCCCGATTCTTAGAGTCGATCAAATCTTTGGAACTATCGAAGGATTGAAAAAGGAGTCAGGAATGGGAGTGAGTAGAAGCAACAATAATGATTAATGATGAATGACACTCCACAACTAATGGTGTTATTTATCTTTGTAAAGTTGTCTAATGGATACTTACCAAGTATCACGGTCAGTCTCACAATTCTTGAGCTTCTCAGCGAGCTCACCTCCAGAGGCATAACATCGATCATTGCATTGTTGTAGATCCTTTGTACACTGAAGAAGATTCTCTTTGCAAGCCAAGCAAGTGGCACTGATATCAGTGCAATTGTTTGGATCGATTGAGGCGAGATCGTGTTGACATTTGTTTCTTACAATGATACACTGAGCAAGATCTCCCTTGCATGCGTTTCCTGCGGCAATCGCTTTGGCGAGACTATCCTTACAAATGTCCCCAGCTATGATCTCTTGGTCGAGTCTTTCTATACAAGTACTTCCGGCAGCGATCTCCTTTGCGAGACTTTCCGTGCATGTTTTGCCATTATTGATCTCTTTGGTGAGATTATCCTTGCAGGTGTTGCCAGCAGCGATCTCCTTTGCGAGATTGTCCTTGCAGGCGTTGCCGGCTGCAGTCTCCTTGGCGAGACTCTCCTTGCAACTATTGCCATTTGCGATCTCCTTAGCTAGACCGTCCTTACATGCTACAAGATCATTGGCACATTCGTTTCCGTTCGTCGCTAGGCTGATATAATTTTGGGAGAAGGGTCCAGCAAATAATAGGAATGGGAGGACGATTACTAAGAAGTTCTCAATTGTTCATCTATTGCTAAAGTCTACTATCCAGTCATAGCTTACCATTTTGCATACAAAGCTTGTGTTGCCAGCAGTTCACTGTGGCACTTGCTGACTTTGCCATCGCAAGGTGCCAAAGACTCCTGGATCCTCACAAGTTTATCTTGCGTGTCCTTCAGTGCCGCTGTACATTGTGTTAGTGCTTCGCTACTACCTTTACCACCTTTACCATCCTTGCCACCTTTCAGAGTAGACTGACAAGCTTGGTTCTCAGTCATTGTGGCCCGCAACTGTGCAAGCAAATCGGCAATTTGACTCTCGTATCCAGCCACGACCGACGAGTAGAGGTCATTCAAATGCTTCAGAAGTGATATCAATCGCTCATGTGTCTCTTTTGCCTTTGCTAGATCCTCCAGTGCCTTCTGGAGGATATCCTTTGCAGCACCAACGGTGGCCTTACAGTTGTTTTCATTGACAGCTGAGAGCCTGCCAAAAGCCTGTTGGACATCCCTGTAGGCAGAATCTTGCTGTGTTTCGGATATGGCTGTCAAGTCTAGAATGGCTTCAATTTCTTTGCTGAGATCTTTTGATGTGGGACATTGAGCAGGACGAGATGGAAAGGAGAGGTGGATACGACGGTGATGACCTTTGTGACCCCTGTGCTTATGATTTTTATGTTTATGAGTCTTGTGGTTGTGGCGACGTCGATGTTGATGATGATGTGCTTTCTAAATACAGGATATGTGCACAAAATGAGGTCGTGTTCAGTGACTACAACCCTGACGATCTGTTGACATCCATTAATTATCTGTAAGACTTTGAATACCTTCCAGAGTTCATTGGAACTGAAGAGTCCTTTATTGCTGCTGGAAATTTTTGACGCGGAGGAGTCATGGGCATCAGCCAGTGATACGATGAGTAGAGTGGAAATCACCACGATGATAGCAAACAGCAGCTTCCTCATGGTGCAGCCACGGTAGCTGTGTATACAGGGTTTTAGAGTAGTGGTAGAGTACTACTCTCGGAAAGAGGTGGAGGACGATGGAGAGAATGAAAGAAAGAAGGTAGCGAGAAGTAGAAATGGTACAATATTGCAAAGACTTATGAAAAACGGTGTCATGAGTAGATGCTTTGCATGAGTTGAAAGATTTCATGGCTGTATATTTTGGTTTTCTCCCAGGCTCACTCCCTAGTAAATCAAAGGGATAAGAGATTTTCAATAGGGGTCGAAAAAAATTCGATCTGACCTCCTTTTTGTACACCAATAATGCCGTGTTGACCGATCAGACACACTCTAGGCCCACCAGAACTACTTGGCGGACTGTTATGCCAGATGTTTTGACCATGGCTTAAAACCCTCTCCAACGGATTCTCCATTGGCGCCATCATGTATACAGACGGGGTTGTTGATGTTATCAAGGTTAGTATGTTCCTCTTTGATCAGTTCCATTGTCGAGGTTTTTTGGATCGATGACAAACATAAGACAGTTCATTCCTTGTAACACCATTTATTTTCCTCCTCTTCTTCCCCTCATTTCATAAATATGTCTCCTCACATTTTTGGAGAAGTGATAATCAGGCGATCAGGATACAACACTCTGAGGTAAGCACTCTGGGATGTGCTGTTGCAAGCGGTATTTTCAAACGCATCAACACATTTTAGTTCCTGGACAACGTCGTACCTGAACAGCTGGAACTTCTAGGTGCAACAAGAGACATGGATGTTTTCAGCCATAGTTTAGAATTCTCAAAATGGTCTGTAGACAAATCATGTTCAGGCACAATTTACTAAAAATGGAATCAAGATCAATTTTCTCGCTCAAGAATTCTCACTTGACTGGTTGAAATCTGAACCAATCATTTTTTCTCAAAACTGGCCGTGGCTGTCTTTTGAGAAAATATGAATTTCTAAAAATGAAAACATCTCAAGGTCAAATTTCCTCTTGTTCAATTTCCAGGGGCAAACACAAAAGTTGAGCATTTGAAGAAACTGACGACCATCTCGTTTTGATTTTGGAACTTTGATTCCTAAGGTTAATCCTTGCTCCCTTGGTTTGTTCTGGCTCGTGGGCGTTGGTCCTTTGATAGTCACCGCTGCCAATTGCACTGTTCGATTTGTTCCTCCACTTAACATCACAAAGGGCGAAGGTTGATCAAGGAATCGTGATCTTTCGGAGCTCCCGCAAGACTTTTGAGGAACGTGTCCTAGATGCCAAAGCTTGAATTATTTTTTCTCTTTAATCTCTAAAGAGAGTGAGGAGTAATATATTGCGTGTGTATAGAAATGTGGTCATGTAGGTGAATTTGAGGTTTCATCTTTCGCAATTCATTTCCATTGCTTCCAGTCTTGGCCACTGAAAAAATTTCACCGATCTATACTTTCTTATGGTTAACTGTGATTCATTGCTCCAGGATACAATTTTTTTCGAATAAGAACAGTATTAAAATTAATTCACACATATTACAGGAATCTCCGTAGAGCATACCGAAGATATTCATGGTGGCATCATCGTAAAAGAAATCCTCATCCACAAATCCTAAAATCCATCGGGTCTCTGCAGTTACTCTACCAGTACCTCTTGACTTGTACCACCTACTAATAACCTTTACAATATTAACTTTTATGGGTAAAACAATTTAACAATGTGCATTCATAATACTACGGCCCCAAACAAATTCATTGCGTTTCTGTCATTCACTCAAAACAAGCGGGTGACTTTAAATCACACTAAAGATCGTAGCTATCAGGCAGTTTTGAAGGCTCACCACCCCTGTAATTAAGTTCACGTCGAGGCATACACCGAGTGGATCGGACCTGATTGTGGTGGCGGTGTTAGTGTTGCTAGTGTAGGACCACTGCTGGTCAGGGGTTCCGTTGCAAGGGACAAATTGTAGCGCGCCCGCAGAAAGGCAGTTTCCTGTGACAGGGTCAATGATCGCTTTGCTGTTGGTGTAATCGAACCAGAATATGAAGGCGGATTGAATATCGCAGCCCGTCAAACCCAAAGCACCACCAGAATTGTGGAATAAACATCTGGTTGGATCAACAGTAGGATTCAGCCGTCCTTTACCCCAGCGACTAGTTATGATTGTAACGCTTGCCAAGTTGTTTGAGCAGACTGCGAGGTTGCTCTGGCAGGTTGTCAGACTGGTGGAACAGGTGTTCAAGTTGCCCGAGCAGGTGTTCAAAGCAGTCACATTGCCTGAAAGATACGAGTTACAAGTATCCCTGTCGAGCATACATTCATCCAGTTCGTTCGTTATGTCGGTCAGTGCTGCGTCACAATCGTCTGCTTCAGTTCTAGCTTGCTGCAACTCGTTCGTGCATGTGGCTAACTGACCCATCGCCTCTGTAAGACTTGAGGTACAGGTTGATTTATCTGCTTCACATGTTGTCAACGCTGATGTGCATGTATCCTTGTCAGTCGTACACTGACCTAGTTGAGCCGCGCATGCGTTCTTGTCTGTTGTACATTGTCCTAGCTGCGCTGAACATGTGTCCTTGTCAATTGTACATTGTCCAAGTTGTGATGTACATGTGTCGAGAGCTGTTGTCTTGTTACCGA
>JAAAIY010000215.1:8468-28130 GCA_016098105.1 Actinomortierella wolfii
CTCATGGCTGCGGTCACGGCTCCGATCACGACTGCGGCTGCGGTCCCGTCGCTCATATGAACGATCGCGCCGCCGCTTGTTCAGATCACCGCTGCGTTCCTTGGACCGTGACCGGCCATGTTCCTCATCTTCACCATGGCGAGCGACGTTATCCTTACCGCTTGCTGTTGCTGCTGCTGTCGACGATGCCGCTCCAGCGTCATTGGGTCCGATAGCACCATTCGCTGTCATGACCGACGACGAAGATGCAGGGGAAGATAGTGATGCTACTGGAGAGTCAATAATGTTGCTGTTCTCCTTGGCCACTGTCATTGCTGCAGCCGCATTACCACTTTCATCGCCCCCAGTGTTGCGACGCTTTGCAGGTCGTTCACCATCTTCGTCTTCTTCTTCATCATCTGACCGGCTGCGTTGCCGCGAGCCACGCTCCTTGTCTTTGGTGTCCTTGCGCTCAAAGTCATCCTCCGAAATGCTTCTCCGAGGGGACGATCCCCGGCGCTTGGTGCCCAAGCTCGACGAGTTATTCTCAACAGATCCGCCATTAGGTGCATCATGTGACGAACGACGGTGGCGGTGGTCTGCACGCTCTCGATCGTGTTGGCGTTCGCCACGGCCGCGCTCTCGTTCCCGATCACGGTCTCGGCCACGGTCCCGGCCATGCTCTCGATCACGTTCGCGGTCACGATCCCAATCCCGATCGCCGCTGCTGCGGTGGTGGCTATGGTGGTGGCCATGGCCATGACGACCGCCATCGTCGCCTCGACTTGATCTTGAGCGATGATGGCCATTCGATTCGCCCCGCTCTCGACTGCCGTCACGCTTGGACGATGATGATGAACCCTTACCATGATCACCCTCACCACCTGCTGCTGCGGACGACGACGGTGACGAAGCAGCCTTGTCACCACCAGCTGCTTGGGCCTGTGCATTCTTGAGCTCTTCATAGCCCTTACGCAGATCCTCATAGTGGATAGGGCTCGGGAACATCTTGCCTGCAAACGTCCAGAGCTGCTTCGACAGCCGCTCACGCTCTCGTTCTGAGCGTCTCCGTGTTCCGCTACTACTGCTGCCAGACGCCGAAATGGTGGACGACTTGCCTTCAATAACCCGCTCAATTTCACGACCAATTCGGTTCAGGCACTCGCCAATGACCTGAGGATCCACCGAGTTCTTGGCAGAGTCGCGGATCGTCCGCAGGTCTGTCCGCACTGCGCGCAAGAGCTCCTTGCTGCTCACCATTGTGTTCTCCTGTGGGCCAACGGAGGAGGCATCCTCAGAGTCAGAGGCATGGCGTGAAGTAGTGCGGCGAGAACCGTGAGACTTGTGGCCTCCGCTGCTTGATTTGTGTGTGGCGGGCGATGAAGGCTTGGACGACCGAGTGCTGTTATCCCGGTTCTTTTTGGATGAGGACCCTGAGGTAGCAGCAGCGGCAGCAGAGCTGCTCTTGCGCAGCAGCTTGTCGCGCTCCGATTCACGCAGCACCTTGAGCAGATATTCACCTCGTCGAACCAGATGCAAGGCCTTGGGGATCTTCTTGACATCACCAGCATCAGACAAGAAAAACTTCTTTTGCAAGCCCAGATCTGGGTCCTCCTGGATCTTGTCCCACGCGCCAAAACCGTGTTTGAAGATGCCGACAATGAGCATGGCATCCTCCTTCTGTCCCCAAGAGCAGGTCCAGTTCATCACAGGCTTGAGCCGGGCATTTATCCTAAACTTGCTCAGATCTGTATCCTTGAGTCGTTTGTTCATTGCTCGCAGATCCTTCAGGCGCAAAATCATCTGACCGGCGTTCATCTTCTCCAGCTCCTTATACGTGAACAACACTGCCTTTGCATTTTTGCGTGCATATGGCAAATCATCATCGTCAAACAGTTCATCCAGATACGAGTCATGCGGCACTCCCAATGCATCTTCGCAGGCATGAATGAGATCGTTCGACTCCTTCTTGATCACTTCCTCATCCTTGTCTTCGAGTTCTGCTTCTGCAACCACATCCTGGTACCGGTCTGCCAAAATGCCAAACTTGAGCATGCCACGCGCCAGAGCGCGCAAGTCCTTGGTGTTGAACTCTGAAGGATCCACTCCTGCACCGCGTTTCCTCCTGCTACCCGACGAGCCACCGCCACTGTTGCTCGACACCTTGCGCTTTTTGCGTCGTCCTTCCTCCTCTGGTTCCGGAGACGCTGATGTGTTGCGACCTTCGGCATACGATACTCGGCTGCGGTTACGAGGCGTGTACAGCTGCTCCTCCAGTTTAGCGCGCTCTTCGGCCTCAAATCTCTCGCGCTCTTCCAACGGAATGATCTCCTCCCACGACATGTCTCCAGCACCAAAATCGGCATACTGGAACTGGCTCAAAAATTCCTCACCGCCGGCCATGTTGACTGCGTCTGTCGTGTCGTGATCTTCGGCTCTGGCGAGAATCTCATCCAGATCCATTTCGTCGAGCTTCTTATTATTATTATTGTCCGTCTGCTGGAACATGTTTTGTGCACCAAACTTGAGGATGGCCGACAGCTCTTCCTTGGAGAAACCCGTGGATGTCTCTGCTGCCTTCTTCTGCTGTAGAATCTCCAATCCCGATGTGTCCATCTGCTTGATGATACAGTACTCGAGCACCATCTTGCGCTTCGCACGCTCGATAATGTCCTCTTCAATCGTATCCTTTGAGACAAACCGATACACATTCACAGTGTTCTTTTGACCAATACGATGTGCACGCGCCATTGCCTGCAGATCGTTCTGTGGATTCCAATCCGAGTCAAAAATAATAACAGTGTCTGCAGTTTCAAGGTTGATGCCGAGGCCTCCAGCACGTGTCGACAATAAAAAGACAAAATCGATCGAATTGGGTGCGTTGAAATGCTCAATGGATCGCTTGCGTGCCTCAGAACCCACACTACCGTCAAGGCGCTGGAAGGCGAATCCACGCAGAGTGAGGTAGTCGGTCATGATGTCAAGCATGCGCACCATCTGAGAAAAGATCAAAACACGATGGCCATCCTTCTTAAGCTTGGTCAACAGCTTGTCCAATAAGACCATCTTGCCACTGTTCATGATGATGCCTCGCAACTGATCCTCACGGCGCTCAGAGACAATCTCAGCATTGGGGAACAAGAATGGGTGGTTACTGGCCTTCTTGAGCTCCATAGCCACGTTGAGCAAACTGAGCTGTCCTTGTCCTGAGACGCCCTTGTTGAGTGCCGCAAAGTTTTTGGTGAGAATGTTTTTGTAATAATGAGTTTGCAGGGCAGACAGCTCCACACGCAGGATACGCTCTGTCTTCTTGGGAAGCGACTTTTCCACATCCTTCTTGAGACGGCGCAACATGTATGGCTTGAGACTCTCGTGCAGATCACGAATCTTCTTCTCCTGTTCGGCATCGCCCATTTCAATCTCAAAATCGTCATCCGTAAACTTGTCTGGCATCAAAAAGTTGCAAAGCGCGATCAGCTCCTTGACACTGTTTTGTAATGGTGTGCCCGTAATCAGCAGACGGTTGGTTGTATGGAAGTCCTTGAGCGTCTCGTGAAGTTGCGATTGCTTGTTTTTGAGACGATGCGCCTCATCAATGGCTAAATACGTCCACTTGATCTTGTCTAGCTCTGCTCGGTCCATGCGCACCAACTCAAACGTCGTCAATAGCACATTGAATCGGATCTTTGTTGTAGAGCCCTTTTGGTAAAACTCATAGTCTCGGATCGTCTGTCGACTTGCTGCATCACCAATATAGATAATCACATTCAAGTCTGGTGCCCAGCGCTCAAACTCGCGTTGCCACGAGCCGATTGTCGACAGAGGTACCACCACCAAATAAGGTCCGTACAGGTTATGTGTGTGGAAGAGGAACGAGATAATAGAGATCGACTGAACTGTCTTGCCCAAACCCATCTCGTCTGCCAAAATTCCGTTTTCATCGCAGGACCACAGGCGTGACATCCAATTCAAGCCTGTCAGTTGATAGTCACGCAATTGTCCTCCTGCCAGATATTCAGGCTGCGTAAGCATGCGTTTGAACGGTGGACGTTGTCCCTTGGGGTAAATGGCTGTTTTGTAAGGGACTTTTTGACTCGACTCCCGATCCAAAAATGCGTCAATCTCCGTCTGGTGGTTCTCGGCAATCAGATCTGCTGCCTCCCACGTTGCCGCAGAGTAGGGCAGTCGGAGCCACTTGCAAAAATATTCTGTCTCGCCCTTTTCGTTTGTTCTCGACGCAATAACACGCTCTACGGTGCGGTAGTCCTTTAGCTCGTCCCGCATCATCTCGCGGTTCACATCCGATTGCTCAATTTCCTCACGCATAGTGTTGGGGTCTGACTTGAGCTGAATCTCGGGATACACAAACCGTTGAATGTAGCTGTCCACCTTCTTGGCGCCCTTGTATTGCTTCAGGTCGTTGTATGTCTCCCAGGTATCATGAAGATGGCTCTTGCCCTTCCACTTGACAAGGTACTCCAGGTTATGCCGAGGTTCGTCTTGTTCGTCCTCTTCTACTCGTCCATAAACAATACATTATTCATAACAAATAATCCGCCATGATATTAGCCTTTTGTAGTTCATGGTCGCTCCTTGTTTTCTTAATTTTAACCAAACTGCATGTCCAGACTGTCTCTCCCTTACCTGCACCCTCCATTCGCCTAAAGTCATGAATACTTTCAATGACTTCGCCTTCTTCTTCTTGCGCGGCCTGGACATGATAGGCTGGAAGCTTGTCATCATCATCGCTGGAGCTGATGCCCCAGTCGTTATCATCCTCGTTGTAGTTGACTTGGCCGCCACGAGATGAATACCGCGAACTATACTCATTGTCACCATTATTGTCTAAACAATAGAATGAAGGATTAGAACGGATAAAGAACATTGTGGATGATAATATGACTCAATGAATGTCTTTGTAACACATACTTGATCGTTTTGTTCTTCGCCGCCTTGTCCTAGATGAGCGTTTTCTCGCACGACCCCACTCCTCATCTGAATCACTCTCTGACGAAGGCGTTTGTCTTGGGGTGTTGCGTTTACTGGAGCGCTCGCTTGATGCTTGCCGAGCTAGAAATTCATGTGATTTAGGAACAAAGAAGGGTTGTTTTGTGAGGTTCTCGCACGAACATGCTTTTCATTCTTTGCCACGTAAAAAAAAAACAATGTCATGTATTTTGGAAAATCGATTCATACTTCGCTTAGCAGGAGGTTTGCTGTTCTTCTTTTTGGAGCCCCGGGCCTTGCGTTTGCGACTACCATAACTAAAGTCGCTGTCGCTATCATCGGACTCTTCTTCTGGTGTTGCAGAATCCGATTCGTCGTCATCATTAAACTCGCTCTATTGCCGATCGTAGTTGATCACCCACAGAAAATGGCAAAAGTTCAGATTTGGCGATCAATACAAAAAAGATTCATGTTTCATCACCCATTGGATAATGCACACCCAATAGAAAAGAGGACTGTTGCACAGGTCACTCTCAATTACCTCGTCATCATCCGTTTGAGCTTCGTCTTCCTCATCTTCGTCGTCGTCATCGTCGTCATCATGAGTGGCTTTGCGCGCCGAGCTCCTTTCTGATCGTCGAAGGTCGTACAAGTCGGCATCGAGATTCTTAAACTCGTCCCTCCGTGTTCGAGGGACTTTGCCTCCTTTCCTAGGATGGCCCTTTCCGTTGACTTCTGTGAAGCTGTCGTCCGACTCGTCGTGATCACTGTGATCATCATCATCCTCATCGTTGTTGTTCTTACGAGAATTTACAGACTTTTTGGTGCGCTGACGGCCTTCATCCTGTGAAAAGTCGTCATCGCTGCCAGAGGACGATCCATACGAAGATGATGCTGATCCATCGTCGTGTGAAGGTGTCTCAGATAACCGTCGCCTCCGGTTGTTGGCGCTCGGGGACGGTTGGTGATCATCCTCATACGCAGAGGAATCTTGGGCTAGAAAAAAACAAAAGAAGTAAACAGTACCAGGAGTAAGCCAAAGAGTGATATAGACCAAAAGGAACACTTGACGTCTACGCTAGACAATATCACTTCTACGATGTGTAAGTATGGCCCGCGCCCGCTCCAATGACTGATATGCATGAAATGGAATGGGTGGGATTGAGTGGTGATAAATCATAAGTGATATGGCTTTGGCGGCCTCAAACACAGCGATCCCTAGCCCGTCCCTTCCCACCCCTCCTTTCGTGGTCGTTTGTCTGGGGGTGAGGGGAGGATATCCTTGCAGGAAAGCATGGACAGGTTGTATGCCGTTTATAATGCCCAGCTCAAAAAGAGATGGTATGAGCAACTAGCATGTACGACCTGAACGCATCCTACTCATGCATTGCGCTAAGCCTAGATCGCATGGTGGGCCATGGTGATGATGGACCGATAAAGAGACTGGTCTGAATTGAGCATATTTGCAAGGAGTTTATACTTACAATCCATGTCCAAACGTCAATAAAGTGTGTGCCGAGCGATTCACAATTGAATGTCGGGGGGGGACTAAGCCAGGTTCCGAATCAACAGGGGGGCGGGTCTTGATGAGAAAAAGCTATCTCGAGAATGGTGGTCGTGGAAAGATGCTGGTACTTGTGGGAAGTATAGAATGTGTCTTTCGCCAGTTGGGAGGGGGGTGCGTTGTCTGGTTCTTTAGTCTTTTTTTTTGTTCGCCGCAACCGACGTCCAAGTTGGAAGAAGGAAGAAATCAAAACAAAATGAGTAACCTCACAGTTTACGGTGTCATCCCCGGGTCACACTACGGAGCCCTGACTCTGAATGGGTGAGCTGATAGCCGGCTGATCCGTTGGTGAACGATATAAGTAGCAAAAGAAAGAGGGACAATCACATCATAAACGTTAATCCCGTCATCCAAAGACTGGATGGTCCCTGGAAAAAAAAGGGCAGGCAGAAAGGGAAAAAAGATGAAATGGACTGCCTAGAGTGATGAACCTGTTCCTAGCGTTTTCCCCTAAAACAAACATTGAGTCAAGCAGGGTAATGACCTGATGCGAATCAATGCATTTCAAGTAGGAACAAGATGCCGACTCTAAGAGCATCGGAGACTTTTCTGAAAGTGTGGAGGGGTCCAACAGAAGGTGGGTGACAACAAGGCTGAGCAGCAACATAAAAAAATATAGAAAACCGAAGAATGGCTGTATGGGAAAGGGGATGGTGCAAAGAAGCTAGGTTGGATGCAGCGGCGTCATGCATGGTCCAGAAGAATATAAGGCAAATACGTACGGAATGTGAAAGGGTGAGAGAGTATCGGTCGCGTCGCCCCCAAAACCCGAGACTTTGAATGCAGCGTCTAGAAGGATTCAAAGTGTGGGATTGGAGAAGCATCTCACCCTTTTGCTCACCCACCCTTTCAACTACAACGAGGAGGAGGAGAAGGGTCAGAACTGTACAAGCCACCCAATCTTGGATTCTTTTTTTTAACTGAACAAAAATCCTTTTACACAAAAAACGTTTATTTGATCAAAACTCTTAAGCATTGACGGTAGTTGCCTCTGGCTCAGAGGTCTCTAGGGGTACTCG
This sequence comes from Actinomortierella wolfii, assembly GCA_016098105.1. NCBI lineage: Eukaryota > Fungi > Mortierellomycota > Mortierellomycetes > Mortierellales > Mortierellaceae > Actinomortierella > Actinomortierella wolfii. Next base: position 15,978 of record JAAAIY010000215.1, read on the forward strand.
CTTTTCATCAAGTTTCTCGGCATCTCGCTTCATCAAGCTGATTCCTGCATTCCGGAGCGACGTCAAGAAACCTAGTTGACATTGTTATGCCATAAAACAAAGGTCGACCAAAGAGAATGTCAGCTTGTTTTTTAGGGGGAGAAAATGTCCAAGTGATGTTGTCACAAACCCATCAAATCGAAGGGAAAGCACACGTATTCTTTCAGTCAAGTCTGCGGTTAAATTTCCCTTACCAGGTATTCCCGACTTTGCAGCCCAATTGACGATCGAGGTAGGGATGTTGCCTTTGGGATCATCCCAGTAAAAGAATACAATCTTGCTTCCCTTGCCATCTTCAGTTGGTGCAACAACAAGATCCTGGCGATACTGGTCGACTCGGACGGTGCCTGGCTTCTCAGGGCAAGACTCATCCGGCACAGAGTGGCCATTCAAGTACAGTAGGCCATTCTTAAACTCCTGCACGCGCAGATCGTACACATAGTCCCTGTTCGAAAGCGGCCAGGGGAACTTGCACACATAATGAAATCGGTCCTTGGACAAAGACTTCCAGCTGCCCATATACTTATCCCACGACTGGCGGAACTCGAGATCAGTATACGCTCTCATGAAGTACCGTGGAGGCACATCAGCAAAACTACCAATGGCTTTGTACTCGAACAGTGCAGTCCCAGGAACGGGTTTCTTGAAGACTTTAAAGCCATTCCCTTCAGAAAAGGGCAGCCAGGAAGTCAGATCAGGTTTTTGAAGTTCGTCCAAGGCTGCATTGACTTGTTCCTCAGTGAATGATGATGCCATTGATGTTATTTGTATTATTAAAGGGAGTAATATTAGTAAGGGAGAGAGTAACCAAGAGTATAATAGGCAGGCCTATGGACAAAGAAGGGTGTGGATCGGCTTAAAGGTGCCTTTTTTCTTGAAGAAAGAATTGAGCTACAACAAAGAGAAGAATAGTAAAGGTGACAAAGGCACAAGAAGAAGGAAGTTAAAAGGAAAAAGGAGAGAATGGACAAATAAAATTGCAGACAAGAACGGAATTCATGCCCCAAAAATAGCCCTTCTGAGGATTCTCAGCCAACGGTGTTTGGTTGGCTGAGCACATGTGTAGAGAGGCATCCAGCTTCTGTTTGCAGTATCAATATGCTTGTCGCGAAGCTTTGGTGGCAAACATACAAATATTGCGCAATTGGTCCACCCACTCGCCATTGTTGTATTATATGTAGGTTGAATGTGGTCATATAAAACCGCAGACAGGTCGTTGTACGACCTTTGATGCCCTTAAGACTAGCAGATCTATCAGAGAAAAAGCTGGGCTATTGCTGTGGAGGCGCCATATCTAAGGACAGGAAAAGACCCGATTGCTTGCTTCGCAGTATTTGCATACTGGTTCAACGTTTATGGAAGTGCTGCGTACAGAACCAGCCTCGTTGCTTTGTTGCGGGGTAAACCTGCTACCCGTGGCAGGTAAGCCTTTGGTGCCACAAGTTTTTGTGTCTGTTTAATCTCCCTCACTGATTCCACGTCACATCGACCACTGCGCTCATATAAAAAGTCAGACTTTTCTCATTGCAGACCATACATAAACACAATTCATACCTCCCCATTCACCATGTTCCGTGTTGCCCCCCGCGCCTTCACTGCTACCTTCACCAAGCCATCGGCCTTTGCTGGCCTTCGCTACAAGCACACTCTCCCTCGTATGTATACCCTTCGTAGACCCACTTTTCGCACGCGAATTGTTCGCGCTGGTAGAGATAAACTACTCTTCAAGGCATTGCCCCGATTGATATACCAACTCACCATCACGCGTTTTTCATTTTTTTTTCTCCTGACATTTACCCATTATTCCACACTCTGTTGCTCGATTGATTGCCCACTCGTTGATCCCGTGTAGCTCTGCCCTATGCCTACAATGTAAGTAAGGCTGCGCAGCCAATCGGAAAAGTCTGTAGCTCGACGATCGTGTTGTTGCTCACCAGTCCATCTTGATCTTGTTCTGTCGTGGGTTAGGCTCTGGAACCTTATATTAGCAAGGAGATCATGGAGATCCACCACACCAAGCACCATCAGAGTAAGTGTGACAAAGAGTATCCATTATTGCATTCGAACATCGAACGCTAGACTTTAGAATGACGTATTATTTTCGTAACCCTCACTAACCAACTTGCTCAACTTGCTGTGTGATCTAATGATAGCCTACGTGAACAACTTGAATGCTGCTGAGGAGCAGCTCGGCAAGGCCTTCCAGGGCAATGATGTCGACCAGGAGATTGCTCTCCAGTCGGCCATCAAGTTCAACGGTGGTGGTATGAAGATGTTTTGAATGCTTGTTGGCTGTGGGAAAAAAAATTTGGAACCGTGTTCACCTATCCCTTTTTCTTCTGATCTAGTCTAGATGATCAACTAACTTTTTTTCCCCATCACACACTGCTTATCATATTACAGGTCACATCAACCACACCCTGTTCTGGGAGAATCTGGCTCCCCAGCCCCAGGGTGGCGGAGAGCCCAAGGGCGAGCTGAAGACCGAGATCGAGAAGACCTGGGGCTCCTTCGAGGCTTTCAAGGAGAAGTTCAACACCAAGTCTGCTGCTGTCCAGGGCTCTGGCTGGGGCTGGCTGGTAAGATTGGTTAAATTGAGAATTCAGTCGTCGTTGTTCTAACGACACGGACACACTTTTTTCTTATTTTGCTAACACCTGTTTCTTGTTGGGTTTACTAGGCATACAACAAGGAGGCCAAGAAGCTGGAGATTGCTACCACTCAGAACCAGGACCCTCTCAAGCCCACCACTGGCTTGATCCCCTTGATTGGTGTTGATGTGTGGGAGCACGCCTACTACTTGCAGTACAAGAACGTCCGCCCTGACTACCTCAAGGCCATCTGGGAGGTTATCAACTGGGAGACAGCCGAGAAGCGCTTCCAGAAGGCTCGTAACTAAATGTAGTCCCAGCTTTTATTAAGATCACACAGCAATAACACTGATATTTTCATATGTATTTCTCTACCAGTGTCTCTGGGAGTGCAACCAAGAAATGGGCTTTGAGTATCACGATGATGGTGTTTTACGTGGGAGTGTCTAAGGTTTCATTAAAGAAGTGGTTGATATCCTGTTGTCCTTGACTATCTACAAATGTACGCGACTCTGAGACAAACCCCTCCCTCCGAAGAGATTGGGCAATAAGAGGTGAGCTTTTTTTTTAAAGGTGGTGGCATGTTTGTCGCAGCCATCTGAAAACAGCTAAGCCACTCTTCAAAGGACAGGAGAAAAAAAAAAGAAAAAGATGCCAACCCCGCCGCATGAATTGTTCCTCCTCTTTCATCCTCCTCCCTTCTTCCTCCCCATTGTCCATCATGTCTACCATTTCCGTTTCGAAGCAAAAGCGCTTGGCAGCCAAGGCCGCCAGAGAGGCTGCCAAGAGGGAGAAGAGCGCCTCTGCCAGCCCTGCCACCACCAGCGGCCGCAACACCCCCGTCCCTGGCGATGATGCTGAAGTGGATGCTTCATTGGTCGCTGGTTTGAATGCGATGGACATTGCCAAGAAGAAGAGCAATGACCGTACGGCCACCGGTGTGTTGACCTCCCAGCCCCTCTCCCGTGATATCAAAATCGAGTCTTTCTCGCTCTCTTTCCACGGCCGCGAGCTGATCAGCAACACCGACATTGACCTTAACTTTGGTCGTCGCTATGGTCTCATCGGTGCCAACGGCTCGGGCAAGTCGACCTTCCTGGAGTGTCTCGCCAACCGTGAAGTGCCTATCCCCGAGCACATTGATGTAAGTTTGCCTACCTCCTCTTCTTTATTTTCTTTTCTCTCGCTATTCGTTTTATTACACTGATAACAGTTTCCACTCCCAGAATTCCAACGTCCATTGTTTTACTGCGGGCTGGTGTATTTTTTTTCATGGGATCTATTTCGATAGTCTCCCTCTTATTGCGCTTAAAGTTTCTCCGATATCTACATAGCGACTAGGGATAGAGACTTGACATCATCGTTTGTGCTTTGGCTGCTGGACCGGGCCTTTCCCACTTTCCTTTCTCTCCCCACCTCTGTTTCTTCTGGTCTGGACAACCACTCTCTTCTTTTTTGCATTATGTCTGTTGTAGTGGTGTTTCTCTTGGAGTGAGTTGACTGGTCTCTTTGTCCCTGGCTCCAATCCCCCCTCCCCCTCCACATGTCCCTTCTTTATCTTTCACTCTTTTCTCCTTTCGACCGTTTTCTATTAGTGGCTCCTTGTTGCCTGGTCCCCTTCCACATTCATGTGTACACAGCTATTTCCCTTACGACTCCTGAAACGTCTGTGCAGGTGGCGGTAGTTTCTCTAACATTTTTTTTCTTGTCACTCTCTTTGATTATCCAACCAGATCTACCTGTTGAAGGAGGAGGCTGCCCCCTCGGACCTCAACGCCATCGAGGCTGTTGTCCTCGAGGCCAAGCACGAGGTCGAGCGTTTGGAGAAGCAGGTCGAGGACTTGTTGGCTTCGGAAGACGGTGCCGACAACCCTCTGTTGGACGACATTTACGATCGTATTGAACAGCTCGATCCCTCGACTTTTGAGACCCGTGCTGCCACTCTGCTGCACGGTCTGGGCTTCTCCAAGAAGGATATGCTCAAGGCTACTAAGGACATGTCTGGTGGTTGGCGTATGCGTGTTGCACTGGCTAAGGCTCTGTTCGTCAAACCCACTCTGCTGCTGCTGGACGAGCCCACTAACCACTTGGATCTTGAGGCCTGTGTGTGGCTCGAGGACTACCTTGCCCAGTATGACCGTATTCTGATTATTGTGTCGCACTCGCAAGACTTTTTGAACGGTGTGTGCACCAACATCCTGAACTTGACTCACAAGCGCAAGCTGGTTGTTTATGGTGGTAACTACGACACCTATGTCAAGACCCGTGCTGAATTGGAGGTCAACCAGATGAAGGCCTACAACAAGCAGCAGGAGGAAATTGCTCACATCAAGAAGTTCATTGCCTCGGCCGGTACGTATGCCAACTTGGTGCGACAGGCCAAGTCGAAGCAGAAGATTATTGACAAGATGGAGGCTGCTGGTCTGGTCGAGAAGGTCGACCCACCACCACTGTTCAAGTTCAAGTTCTCCGACACGGATAAGCTGCCCCCACCTGTGTTGGCCTTTGACGAGGTTGCTTTTGCTTACAGCGGCGACATGAAGGATGCTCTGTACAAGGGTGTCAACCTCGGTATCGACATGGACTCGCGTCTGGCTTTGGTCGGTCCCAACGGAGCTGGCAAGTCGACTCTGTTGAAGCTGATGACTGGCGAGCTCGACCCCACAGAGGGTCGTATCCAGCGTCACATGCAGCTGAAGCTGGGCAAGTACTCGCAGCACTCGGCGGACCAGCTCGACATGGAGTTGTCGCCCATCGACTACCTTCGCAAGCGATTCCCCGACCTTCCTGGCGACACTGACTTCTGGCGTCAGCAGATTGGCCGTTATGGTCTGACAGGCTCTCACCAGACCTCGCCGATCGGCACACTGTCGCACGGTCTGCAGACCCGTCTGGTGTTTGCCGAGCTGGCCCTGTCGCGCCCTCACCTGCTGTTGTTGGACGAACCTACTAACCACTTGGACATGGAGTCGATCGATGCTTTGGCCGATGCCATCAAGAAGTTCTCGGGAGGTGTTGTCTTGGTCTCCCACGACTTCCGACTGCTGAAGGAGGTTGCTGACCAGATCTTGGTCGTTGACAAGGGCGTCTCGATCTTCGACGGCACGATCCTCGAGTACAAGAAGATTCTGCAGAAGAAGACTCGTGAGAGCACCCTCTAAAAAAAATTGTCTTCTTTTGAGATAATCCAACGACTTCTTGTAAAATTACCCCTCGTCTTTCCCTACTCTTTTTTCTCTTTCAATCTTTGGCATCTTATCGCATCGGCATCGTTTTCTTTTATCTCTGTTTGTTCAGCATTCAGTCTTATAGAATGTTTACAATCTCCCCTCTTTTTTTGTCCTTTGTAGTCTAATCCACTAAAAACAGAAGCAAATGCATTTTGTTGTTCTGCTTGAAAAAAAAGCAAAAGCTCCAGTATTATATATAGGTTATAATGTGAGAGGGGGGTTTATTTTTGCAAAATTGTAAAGTGGAGTTGAGAGGGAAAAGGGAAGGGGAATGTAGGGGGCAAGTTAGCGGGAGAAGGAGAGAGAGTAAGAGGGCTGGTATATAATTTTTTTTTATCTTAACGATACCAGTCTGCGAAAAAGTGATCTTCATCAACATCCAATGGTGGCTCGTCCTCGCGCTGACGTACCCAACCCATTTCAACAGGGTCCTCATGATCTGCCTTAAAGTCGAGCACGGACAGCCCCATAAAAGGTGGAATTTGTGGAGTAGGTGTAGGCATTGTTGACGGCGATGGCGAGGTTGATCTACTGCCTCTGATGCCTGCAACATGTGGAGAGCCCAACGTCGGTGTTGACACTGCAGAATCTGCCGCATTGAGGTGAGGCGTATGCGTCCTTTGGACCACTGGTACTGCTGGTGACAGTGCTGTTGCTGCTGTTGGAGTGGCTGCTATAGATGAGGGAGCAGTGGTCATAGCTGAGGTAGAAGCCGACGGAGCCGATCCTGGCAATTGGCCTGCAGCCACCCGTTGGCTCTGCCATACCATGGCAACAAGATTCAAAAAGTCTGTGGACAAGCTGTCACAGCCAAAGACCCGGACGCGCTGGATCGACTGCCAATGTAACCGGCGGATTGACTTGCCTGTCATCTGTTGGCATCCACGTATGTCGAGGAACTCGAGCCCCCATAGCTCCGCCAATGCTTCCAAGACACCATCGCCGAGCAATATTTGACCAGAGAGATTGACCACTTGCAAGCCATGACAGGCCTTGATCACCGGTACCAGATCATCGTCGACTAATACAGGACTCAGTCCTTGGAAGAGCTGGATGAATGGGATCGAGAGTGACGTAAGGTTGTAGCAGTACAGAGCAATGCCCTCGCGCAGCACTTGGCCCTCCAAGGGTCGGCGGCCTTGCACAATGGATAAGCCGCGCAAACGTGTGCCGAGCGTACCAAGAAGATAAATCCAAATCTGATTGCTCCAACAACTGTCAAAGATACACAGGTTCTCGAGATGTTGGAGATTGAGGATGCTGCGCACCAATGGCCAATCTCGGCTGGAGTACCCTAGGATGAGCGTGCGAAGATCCTTGAGCGTCGAGATCAGGCCGAGCATACCAGGAAAGCTCCTAACTGTACAGTACATGGCCGATGGCATATCCAATTCCTGGATCTTGGCATCTCTTGACGCATCAATAACAGCTGAAAAGATTGCATGAGAGCACGACTTTGTCAGAGCCTCGGCCTCGACCATGTCAATCTCCTGAGGTAGCTGGATCGACAGAGTCCGGAACGGTGCCACTAGACGGATCAGTGCGTTGATGGCGCGTGAAAACGTGGCGGGATCCCCTCCAGAATATGGTCCATAGGAGGTGATGTAAGAGACAGCCTGCATCAAGTCAATCTCAACGCGCTGGATAATATCTGTCAAGTTGTAGCTACGTTCAAGAATCTTGGCTGCCGAGTGCGACGATGCCAGCAAATACAATAGCTTGCGGCACGATGGGTCCATAGGATCTGGAAGCAAGATTGTTTGCCAAATTTTCTCCAATGCAGTGATTCGCCAAGCCATGTTGACGCGAGAGCATGCCACAAGGTCAGACGGCATTGTCTTGTCATAGTATTGCTGAGCATTGGCTCTTGATGGAAAATAGGAGAAAATGTGAGAGATAATATCATGCGGCAGCATAATCTGGCGCTTTTCAGACGTCGTGGTGGCTGCAGATCCTGTTGCTGATCCTACTGTGCTATTTTCCAAACCGTCCACTATTGCCATGGCATCCGTAGATGTTGACGAGGCAGAGGATGTTTGAGAGGATGATGCTGCCTGTAAAATTGCTGCCATCTGGAGCTGTCGTTTTGCATTAGCGTGCGCCCGCAAAGCGGCTGGATGAGCCCTTGATCGGCGCCACGGCTGCTGATACTTCTTTTGCATGCGAAGCTCCTGACGCATGGCAGGCGTGAGTGATGCGGAAGCCTGCAGCGACGACGAAGACGGGAATAGTCCTGTAGACTTCTGCTGCTTTGAAAAGGGCCCAATGTACTGTCCACGGCTTGTTAAGCCTATTGCTGATCCAGATGTGTGAGCTAATTGATCGACATGCTGGGCGCTTGGTGAAAAGGAGAATCTTCCTGCTGGCGAGATGGACAGGTTCTCAAAGTGCTCGAGCCAAGGATCCCCACGCTGCTCTTGCTGCCGTGCAAGTGGAAGTTGTTGCCACTGTTTTTGACGCTGGTACCAACGGCCACTCTGGGATGTCAGGTATGTGGGTATGCTATCGTCTTCGTCCTCAGCCCTAAGATTCTCGGATCCTTGGCCATAGCTTCTGACGCCGTTGGCAGGAGAACGTAGCCTATAGTGACCTGTGGCTGATTCCTGTTCCTCCACATTATGTGCTTGTTCTGAAGCAGAGACAGTAGTAGTAGCATAAACACTGTGGTTCGGTGGTTGTAGCTGCGTACGGGGAGCAGCGTTTGCCGAATCGGTTGGTGTGCTGATACTAGACGAAGACGAGTTTGGCGGTGATGGACCAGTCTTGTGTGGTTGACTGCTAATATTTGTGTTGCCAGACCCCGTGTAGAACCAACTGGGCAGCAGTCTTGGATTGGATGAAGCTGACGATTCGTCGATGGATTTAGAGGCGACTTTGGTAGCAGCGGTAGCATCAATACCAGCAGATGTGCCATGGGTGACATCTCTGGGTTTAAACTCGTTCAGCCAAGCTGTGATCTCGTCCACAATGTCAGGTGACGCTGGGTGGGAGGATGGCGGCCGCTCCGGTGGAGGTACGTCAGCGTAGGCGGGCGACGAGGTCGATACTGAAGGAAACATGCCAGAGTACATTTCTATGAAAACGACCAGCGCTTGAGCAGAAGGGAGGAAGAGAGAAATGGGGATGGAGGAAGCGAATGAATATGGTCAAAAGAGGGACAAAAGGCTGAAAGAATTCCAGACACAGAAAGAAGAAATAATAAAAAAAAAAGGTACTCACTCGCCCTCCACGCTCTTAATCTGGAGGAGAGTCAAACAGAGCCTTTGGTTCTGGAGAGAATGGTGAAGGAATAAGGAGGAGAGGAGATGCGAAACCATGGGTGAAAGGCCTTTTCACCCCCTTCACTCCACCCACCCCCCATATCTGTGTCCCATCCACCCCACAAACCTTTGGCTTATTCCCTTGCTTTTTTCCGTTTATCCTGCATTGCTCTTTCTACTCTAGTCTTTCTTCCTGTGAGTTTTTCCTGACTTTTTTTTTATTCTTGACGCAGGAACAACTGCCTCCTCCTTTTGCATTATCCAAAAGATGCTCTAAAAGATATAAACGAGAAGGGGATAACAATGCAATGTAGAAAGACATATGGGCCAATGGTGCACAAAAGAACTCCTGTGGGAGATTGTTTCCTTGTGCAAACGATTTCATTTCTCTTGTTGCACGCGATATCGGGCATCTGCACACGTTAAAACATTATAGTCCTACAAGGCGTGCTATTTGTGCTTCCAAGCTCCGATTCAATGAATCATTGGTCAAAGTCCTTCTTCATTCATCCCTCCCATTCATCCACATCACCCTCTACACGCACACAACAAAGACATGCGCACTGACGACACTGTCGCCAACCTCAGCGCTTCGACGATTGCTGCCCTGTGTTCTCGTCTCCTCACGCACCCACTCGACACCATCAAAACTAGGGTCCAAGCTTCGTCAAGTGGTCATTCTGATGGCCAGATCGTACGAAATATCATTAAAAGCCGTGGCCTCTACCGCGGTCTGCCTGTGGCGCTAACGCTTAGTGTGCCCGGTTTGTCTGTCTATCTGACGGTATACGATCTCTCCAAGCAGGTATTTGCGCGCACGTCCGCTGCGGCACTCAAGGATGGCACGGTGTGGAATCATATGGCTGCAGCTACAGTAGCCGAAGTCTCGTCTGGTCTCTTTTGGACGCCCATGGAGGTACTCAAACAAAAACAACAGGTTCAGGACATGGCGCGTCATCGACTCGATCGCTGTCCTACCTCCGCCGGATCAGCATCAGCACCATCACCAACACCAACATCATTTAAACCAATCAGCACATTGCAGCTCGCCAAGCGGATCTATCAGCACGAAGGCTTGTTGGGTTTTTATCGAGGCTACTTTATCACCCTCGGCGTATTTGTGTAAATATTCCCTTGTTGTTGGTTTTACAAAGATAACCTGTAAGAGAAAGAGGGGTGTGTGAAGCCTAAACACCCTTGTTTATTTTTTTCTTTTCTTTTCAAACTTATCATTTTGATGTACATTTAATTGTAGACCATATTCCATCATCTACTTCACCACATATGAAGAACTCAAGGCATTGGCACTGCAGAAAAGACGGACAAAGTACCCCAGATCCACAGAAGATCCGCGTCACCCGCTCCCATTTTTGACTGTGGCAGCCAGTGCAGCAGTCTCGTGCGCGATTGCAGCCAGTGTCTCAAACGTGATTGACGTGGTCAAGACACGATGGCAAGTCTCGGTGCTGGCACAAGATCAGCTCTCTGTCAGCCAGATCGTGCGGCATATGCTCAAGCAGGAAGGTGGACTGCTAAGCTTTACTCGCGGTATGGGCGCACGCGTCCTCTGGATGGTGCCTGGTACAACCATATCCATGTCCATCTTTGAGTTTCTCAAGCGGTAGCTGCTTTTTTTTTTCTTTCATGTCAGCAGTGGTGTCGTCAATCATTCAAACAGCTAACAAATTGGCATCTAATATTGCATTTCCCATCATTTTTGCATTCCAATAAAAACTATTTAACTTCATCAAGTACACTCTCTTCGTTCCCAAAAAAAGTACCTTGTATCCCTTTATTGGTATTACTAAGACATCCATCGAGTTAGCTAACCATACTTTATCCACTTCAAGCTGGTCAACCATTGCACACATTAACACGATATTCTAAGCTCGAGCAAAATGTCTCGGTTACGAACGGGGGTGCATAAGGCTTGTGACCCTACCAATTAGGCCTGTCTTATGACCACTAATGTAGCACCATTGCGGTGCGTTGCTCTTGTCCGGGAAAGACTAGTATTTCCAAAGAACAACGAGAAGGGGGTTGGCTACACATGTAAGTTCTATCATATGCTCTTAAACATGTGGCTAACCCTTCTTCTCACTGACTCAACACCTCATGGTTTAGCACAGCCATCATAGATAGTGGACATGGCTTTTTCGATTACCTGATTAAGCGAGCGGATTATGAAGGTAAGGAAATACAGAGCTTTCGCGAACTCGGCAGTGGATACTCATGTGAATCTGTTGCCCAACTTGAGAAGTGGTGAAGAAGGGCATTGTAGACAGTTGAAGAACATAAAACTTGCAAGAATCGATTATTGACAAAACTTCTCTCATAGACGTTAGTGTAGCTGAAAGCATGTCGAATCAACAATATAACACAAGAGAGTAAACGGACGCCCACCTTGCACACTGGCTCTTCATCCAAGGGTCCAGATCAGATTCGCCAAATTTCGAGCCAGTGGCTTTGCTCCCAATAGCACTTGGGGGGTGGATGAAGTCCAAGTCGCGATCAACTCTGTGCTCCACCTGCATTAAACGCAATCCTTCACTCCTTCATCCCTCATATTTCCCTCCCTTCATTGGCTCTTGCCGAAGGTCTCAACCCTCACCAGTCGGAGCGACAGTTCCCCCCCTCTCCCCCTCCTGGCCGCCCAGCATGAACCACCACCCCTCTGCTACCTTGGACATTCCGCTGAAGGGTAGCGACAATGTTCTAGCTCTTCCTCGCGATGAAATCCCGTCCCTGACTGAGCTGGTGGGCATCTTGCGGAGCGAGGAGGTGCCTCTTGGAATCTATGTCGATGCTTCGGTATGGCACTCTTTAACTACCATTGTCAGCAGAAACTAGAATGCTTGCCGTAGCACAATCACTCACCGCTTTTGCTCTCATTGTCTCCATTTTTGTCCTGACCATTGTGTAGCTCGAAGTGACACGCCAGTTGCGAATCGACGACGCGATCAAACTGCTCATCGAAGGCCTGAACGGTATGAATGCCTCAGAAATTTGTTCAGCTATTTTTTTTTTTTTTTT
>JAAAIY010000215.1:28140-40884 GCA_016098105.1 Actinomortierella wolfii
TAATTATTTTATTGCATTTTTTTCATTCTTGACAAAAAAATACAGCTCCCTATGAACCCAACCCTCGACCTCGACTCCCACTTCACAACCTTCTGGCAGCGTTGTACACCCGGAAAGGATACCAACCCGGAATCAGTGCACAGGAAAGGACGACTTACTGGACAGAAGCTAGCAAGCATCTGACATCTGCCGAGAAGATCAACGCCAAGGATGAGACAATGTGGATTGGCAAAGGTAATGCTCGTCCTGTTCGTCTAAATTTTGTATCCTAGGCAACAAGAGCTTCGTGATATTCCATAACTGCATCCATTGCTAATTACTTTTTTTTATTGTTATTGACATTTTTTTCCACTACTGGACGAATAATATGTGGGAAAAAGGCCTTTTGCTGCTTGCTCGCGGATCAGTCGATGAAGCCCTTCGTCATTTCAAACAAGTTTTGAGCGGTTCACCCCGTTGTCTGCCGGCACTTATGGGCATTGCCAGGATACAGTACATGCGAGAGCAGTATCAACAAGCACTCACAACTTACCGGATGGTACTCAGGATCAACCCCGGCTGCCAACCAGATCCTCGTATTGGCATGGGATTGTGTTTTTTCAAGCTGGGCATGAATAACGCTGCTGCCATGGCATTTGAGCGGGCTGCAGAGCTGGTAAATACCCAATGTCATATCACTAGTGTTGTTGTCAATTATCGCCAGGAATGATGAATGGTATCCTCACTCTGCTACTCTTTGTGCATTATTTTTTTTACAATGATATAGAACCCCAAGAGTGCTATGGCACACGTGTTGCTGGCGATCATGCACTTTAGCAAATCACGACAGCCCAACCTTCCTGACAACAAGGTGCTGGAAATCTATCAGCAAGGAGTTGATCAACTGAAAAAGGCATACGCGGCAGACAAGCGGGACCCAATTGTCGGTTTATGCATGGGCCGCCACTTTGAGCTGATCAAGGACACAGATGCAGCCATGGCATTTGCCACAAGGGCATCAAATCAGCACGGACTTAAGAATTTGCAGGCCGAGGGCTTTTATATCATGGGCAAGATCCACCATCAGACAGAACGCTATGCAGATGCTTGCGCCTGCTACGGCAAAGCCGTCAACCTCAACCCAGACCATTTGCCAGCACAGTTTGGTCTTGGCCAAACACTGCTCTTCAAGTCGGACATTGCTTCGGCCATTGTTGCCTTTGAAAAGATTCTGGCCAAGGAGCCAAAGTGCGTGGAAGCAATGGCCATCTTGGGCACCATCTTCGGCCGTTCGCCTGGTACAAAGGCTAAGGCACTTGAGTACTTCAAGACTGCAACCAACATTATCCACGAGCGCAACACGCTGTCAATGCAGGATCCGCTCCTCTTTACAGAGATGGCACAGCTCTTGGAGCAGACAGACAATGCGCGGGCTACCAAGGCTTATATGCAGGCATTGGGCATTTGCAGTGAGAAGGTTGATACGGTCGATTACATGCCAGAGCTGTTGAACAACGTTGCGGCTATGAATCACATTGACGGTCGTTTGGATGCCGCCGAAGGAAGCTACAACAAGGCGCTTGATTTGTGTGCAGCAAAGATCCAGGATAACGACGTTGATATGGCAACAGAAGCGACGATCACAACGATCCGATACAATATGGCACGTTTGTACGAGGAACGCAACCAGATCGAGCAGGCTGAGCAAATCTACAAGGGCATTGCAGAAAAGTATCACGGATATGCCGATGCCCATCTGCGATTGGGCGTGATTGCACAGAACCGCGGCAACTATGAGCAGGCAGCATCTCTGTATAAAGAAGTTTTTGGCATGATTGACAACAAGAATGTCGATGCATGGACGCTCATGGGCATGCTGCAGCTCAAGCAGAACCAGATCCGAAACTCACGCAAGACGCTGGAGCGAGTGGTGCGGGAGATCAACAGACACGATGTATATGCACTGCTGGCACTGGGTAACAACCAGCTGACAATGGCCCGCGAGGAAAAGGAGAACATGGCTGCCAAGCAGGAGATGTATAAGAAGGCATTCGAGTTTTTCGACAAGGTGCTCAAGATTGATGCCATGAACGCATATGCGGCCAACGGTATCGCCATCTCGCTGGCCATCCATGGACACCAACAAGAGGCCAAGGAGATGTTTAATACTTTGCGTGAGGCAGCATCGCATATCCCTGCTGTTGGTCTTAACCTGGCACTTGTCTGCGCAGAGCTGGGCCAGTACCAGGAAGCCGTACGATTGTACCAGACGACGTCGAAGCGCTCGTTCAACAACCAGGACGAGAATGTGTTGTTGTCGATGGCAAAGGCGCAGTACTGCGAGGCAAAGCAGGACAAGGACCCACAAAAGATGATGCAGGCTCTTTCGACCGCCCAAAAGGCGTACCGGTTGAACCCAAGCGATAAGACACCTCTGTACGATATTGCGTTGATCCAACAGTCCTACGCGCAGATCATCTCAGACCGCGCACAGAACGAACGCTCTGTCGCTGATATCCAGGCAGCCATCAAGGGTCTTGGTGTTGCTAAGAAGTAAGCTAAAATTGTTATTGATGGAAATATGGAAGAATTTTTCTTTTTCATTCTCGCTCGTTTATGCATCTTACATTCGTGGCACTAACTATTTAACCCTCTTGATCGCTTGGTCATGCCACGACATTGTCGTTGATAAAATCAACAGTATTCTGAAAGCATTGATCGCCGTGCCAAAAGAAGAGCATGTGTACTACGAACGAGATATTGCCACACAGCGTGAGAAGCACGGTGACTCGTTGCTGACAATTTTGCAGCGCAAGCTCAAGGATCAAGAAGTATTTGAAGCTGAGCGCGAACGGGCAATGGAGGAGACACGCAAGAAGCGTGAGGCAGAGAGACTGCGAAGAGAAGAGGAGGAGCGCAGGAAACAAGCAGAGAAGGAAGAGGAAGAGCGCAAGATTGCTGAGGCTCGTCGACAGCTGGATGAAGGCGTTAAGGAGACACAGCGCGAGCTGGATGAGTGGAACCGTGAGCGTGAGCGCGAGAAGAAGAAGTACATGAGCGACGATGACCTCATCACAGACAATGAGGGTGAAGGAGAGAAAGAAGGCAAAGAGGACAAGGAACGACGCCGGGCACGGCGCCGTCGTCGCAATGCAGACCGTGGTGAGTCGGATGGTGATGAACCAGAGGCCAAGAAGCCGAAGCGAGAGCGGAAAAAGGAGCCCAAGGAAGGCGCAACATCCAAGCGCAAGGGCAAGCTCCGCAAGGGGTCTGAGATTGATGGCACTGCTAGAGAGCGTAGCAAGGACACTGACGGCGAGGACGCCGATAATATGGAAAGTGGCGGCGGTGAGGAGCGGGACGACACTGGTCCCAAGCGTACCTCGCACAAAGTGTAAGTTGTCTATACTTGATCTTCCTTACACGTGTACATACTACTACACCTAACTCCTGTGTGCTTTGGTATCAACCATACTAATTTATTCTTTCCATCTTTTCCATTTTTTTGCTCTGAAATAGCAAATCGAAGGAGATCATCGAGTCTGAAGATGAAGAAGATTCTGACTAAGCATCTTATGATTTGATTTTTGTATCTCCAAGATAGTTTTTTTGTTCTTCTTGTTCTATTACATTTGTTCAATTTCCTACTTTTTCAATACTGCATGATCTAATTTCTTTGGTATCTCAGCACACCATATCATCATGGTGGTGCCCAGGAGCAAGACGCAGAGCATCCTGCAATGCAAGAGAGGAGAGGGATGAATGTGTCGAGAGGGTGGTCAATGAATGTTGCTCTCGTTGTCGTTCCTGTTGATGGTGTTGCAGTGATGTTTGGCCCATGGCCATGCCGGTGTTGTTGTGTGGATGAATGGCTGCTTCCTGCTGTAACTGCTTCTGTAGAGCTCGAGACTCGTGTTTAGCCTGAATGGCTGCCAGGGCAGGTGGGATCGCGCGGGCTCTACCCCATCGGCCAAAAAACACATCCCCAACAAACACGCCAGCAAGGATAGTGCCAATATAGCCAGTGTGGTAGGTCATGATGATCAGCATCAGTAAGTAGCCTACAGCGACGACCACCGTGGTCAGTAATGCTCGCGAGACCTCGACCTGCCAAACAAAGGGCTTGACCGTTGGAAGGGAGGCCATGGTAAGTCTATGGGTCTTTTGGTTCTGTTGGCATTGTTGGTTCTGGCAATTGTGCGATGCTGACGTGGGATGATCGCCGAAGCCATGCAGAGCTGCATCGGCCAGCTTGCGCTGTCGTTTGCGAAGCGTGGCATTGTAGAAGGGTGGTGGTGTCGACGACGATGATGACGATGACAAAGTAGCCTTTGGTTGCGAACCTGATGTTGTTGGCAATACCCCTTGAGTAGCTGTCGTCTGGCGTGAAAGAGCAGCAGACGATGAGGCCATGGGAGTAAGACCAAGAGAGGGATTCGTTTTTTCGTCCAATAGCGATTGCAAGCCGTTGTCCGAAGTGCCGCTGCCTTGGGCAATCAATGTTGCTGGAGTGGTAGGCGAAGTAGGTGAAACGCTGATATGCATGGGATCTTGTTGTGTGACACCTTTGGCACCTTTTTCAATCATGAATGTATCTTGTTGGATGACATCTTGCTGAGGAGGATCTTGCGATTGGTGGTGGTTATGCTGTAGATGAGCAGGGTCTTGCTGTTGACGACGGTGGTGGTGGTGATGATTGTGGTGGCGAGAGTAGAAGGATGGCTCGTCAGGATGGTAGTGGAGCTGCAGATATGCTTCCAGGTAGGATTGGGCAGCGACCAGACCTCGGAAGCCCACAGAGAGTAAGAAGAGGCCAAAGAGAGCACCGATGTACTGTGGTTCTGTCAACGGAGTCAGTCCTGTGGTCCACACAGGGACGCCGAGTCCGGTGATGAAGCCCGAGCTCATGTGCCCACCAGAGGAATGATCCATGTTGAGAGGAGTGAGGGGAAGGGGAATGAGTGAATGGGATGAAGACAACCAAGGTTGCAGTGATGAAGGAACATGAGCTGCTCAGAGATCTCTGCGACCCTACCAGCTTGTCAAATATGCCTAAAGTACGTCAACAAATCTTTTTGAAAGGTGAATTACAATTGACTCAATGCGATTGGAGGAAGAGGATAAACAAGTCAACGGTGACAACGGTGACAGGAAAAAAATATAATGTAGTACTAACCATCACGTTCTTGCTCAAACAAAGGGACGTTGTGCCCTTTCAATTTTTTTTCTCTTTATTATTATTAGTGTGGATGGTAAAAGTATTATAGACTGAATGCATGTTGGAATCTGGATCTGACAAGGCTTGAAATAAGAAAAACGTGTATGGATACCCAACTGACTGCGTTTGGCATTTGGCAGGTTAGACATGTTGCTCATCAGTCCTCTTTGGCAGCAGAGGGCTTCATGCAAAGCATGTGACCATAGTATGCTGCACCGTACGCTGGAAACTCGTCTGGACTCAACGCCTTCTCGCCCAGTGTTCGCACCTCGCGCGGAGACAGATCAAGGGCCTCGTCTAGCGTACGTAGGGGCTTGCCTACAAAGAAGTCTTGCAACACTGACCGTACCTTTGGTATTGATGTCGAACCACCAGTCAAGAAGACCTCACTAATGTCCGTCTTGTGGAGATTAGCGCCCTTTAGAGCCTGTTCGACGACCTGGATGATACGGTTGAACAGATTGGTGCTCAGGTCCTCAAACTGAGCACGCGAGATTTCAGTCGAGTATGTGAATCCATGAACGAGCGAAAATACTCCAAATGCAGTCGAAGAACTCATCGACGACGATGACGACAAGTGAATTTTGGCGCGCTCACAGGATTGGTGAAACTGGCTGAGTGTAAATGGGTCTTTCTTAATGTCTTCGTTGAACTGTTGTCGTACCTCCTCTTTGCACGATTCGAGGAGCACTTGGGTAAAGTTGTCGCCACCGAGGCGGGTATCTGAGGCAACAAACTGGACCTGTGGGAGGGTATTGCGATCACCACTCAACGAAATGACTGTTGCCTCGCAGCTTCTGCCGCCCAAGTGGATCACGAGGTACTTTTTGGTCACATTGTCGCCATATCGGTGAGTGTAAGGGTAGATGGCCGCAACAGGCTTCTCGATCAGATGGACGGTATGGAGACCAGCGAGGTTAGCAGCCTCCACGGTGGCTTTGCGTTGAGCGCTGTTGAAGCTAGCCGGTACAGTGATGACAGCTTTGACGACCTTGGCCTTGAGATAGTTTTCGGCCGTCTCTTTCATTTGTTCAATGACCTTGGCTGAAATCTCCTGGGGTGAAAAGTGCTTGGTCTGGTCTCCTAATTTGATCTCGATATAGGGTTGCATATCCTTGTTGGTGAGCTTGAATGACCAGCGCTGCAATCGGTTTTGAATCTCTGGATCGTCGTATTGACGGCCAATGATGTGCAAAAGATCATAGACAGTGTTCATGTCGCCCTTGATTGCCTCGGTCTTGGCCAAGTCGCCAATGATACACTTCTCGTCCGTGAATCCAACGCAGACAGGCGTAGTCGTGGGTTCACCTTCGTCGTCGGCGATAACGTGAACACCTCCCTTCTCCCATACGGCTACGCAGGATGTGGTATTGCTATAAGAGCGAGTCATCCGAAAAAAGGAGATATCGTTAGTAATGAGGCGTCGTCTTAAATCTCGATAGCCCCTCGCATCTACCCCTGTTCACTTGATTCTTCGAATGCTCAAATGCTTGTCATAGTCCTTTTCCTAGAACCGTTATATTAGTGCTAGCATCCCACCTTCCTGAGAGGTAGCTCTGTATCTGAAAAAAAAGTGTCCTAACACAATGCTTGTTCTATCCTCCAGCCCGATCTTCAGCGTTCGTGTAACCCACTGTGCAACGCTGTACCACTATCGACATGTATCACTTACCCAAGGTCAATACCGATGGTTCCGTCGAAGGTCTTGCTCGTGGTTTCTTTGTGCATGACTATTGTAGTGGAGGTTATGGGTGAGTGAAGGTTAAAGAAAATAGAATTGTTGGTCAGAGAACTCGATGTAGCAGAAAACTACATCCTTTTTATTGTTCTCTCTTTTCCTCTGCCCCCTGAAATAGGAGAGCGAATGGGTACATAAGGAATGCATATTTGCATAAGTAATAGACTTGTTCTAATCGGCAGTATTGTACACATGAGATAGGTGATTTGCATCACGCTGCATCCTCACTCCCCATGCTGACTTTTTTCCGAGGAATAATGCCCTGAAGGTACACCCACACCCAATTGGCATTAATCTGTCTAGTTGTTCATCATGCCATTGTTGACATATTGCAATAGGCCAAAGGGCGTGTATCTGGGCCTTATTGATTGGTGCAAGTTGGACCATTGTTTGGGGGAATGTTGACCATGTAAAGGAAAGAGTAAAACAAAAGTTGTGCAACAGGGTGCACACTTCTTTTTCTTCTCAAACTGTAACACTCTGTGGCTTCTGTTTGTATGTGCTCGTTTCTGGTTTATTTTTCGCTATTGGGGAGGGTGTATGAAGAGCTTTACTGCCTTTCAATCGTAGCCCTTCCTACTTGTAGTATTCATAATCCCTTCACTTCCGCGAAGATTCTCCCTTTGGGAATGGAGGGCCAAACATAATGTCGCTGCGAATTGTGTACTTGACGCCCTCGACAACAGGTGAGCCTTCATGCAGGAGTGGATGTTCAAAGATCAAGACCTGGCCCGGAGTAGGGTTGACCCTGACTGCCTTGTCTTGACTAAAGTCCCCTCCCATTTTTTCTTCTATGAATGAAGTCTCGCCACCTACACAACCGCGGTTGAGGTATATTTGAATGGTAATCTTGCTCACCTCCCCAGACCCATCCGTCCGCCGGTACTCTCCATCATAGTGGGGCTGGAAATAGTCGCCTGGTAGATACTTGAGGAATCGGAAGCGCTCATTGATGCCGACCACTGGCCGGCTTCCAAACGTTGTTGGAATATATGGCCCAACGCGCTCCCAGACCTTACGCGCAAATTCATGATCGTCAATGTTACATCGAAGGCTCTTACGGTACTAAAAAGTAAGAAGTTTTTTGTATGCTGTTTGAGTATGTGGTTTTCTTTTCTCATGTACAAAAATTCATGCATGTATCGGCTAGGGGGGGAGAGAGGGTTGAGGAACGATTATTGGGCCGATGCAGACAACGCTATTTTTCTCTTACCTCAAGAATGAGCTCCTCACGCGATCCGAGGTTAACTTTTGCTTGCTCGTACCCGTAAGTTTCTGAGGCTTCAATCAAAGCCTGGCATTCTTGTTCGGTAAAGACATCTTGGAGAGTGAATGCAAGAATTGGTCCAAGCGCGGCCCGCCGTGGCAATATTTCTGCCAAAGGGAGTTGTTTAGGATTGGTCCTGGCCTGGAAAGCTTTAACGTCAAAGTCACCAAGAGCTGGAACGAGGATAGATGGGGTGGTTGATACTGCGGCCATGATTTGCTGCGGTAGTGGTGCTGGTGGATAATGTAGTTGGTTGGTTTGGGGAGCAGACTTTGGGGTTTTTATATACTCTCCACCGTGGGTGTGGCAGGACAGTACAACACACCAATAGTCGACTCTTCGTGTCGTCGTGGCAGCGGCATCGCCACTAGATCTTCAAAAAGACAGTAGAAGCGCCAGGTTGCTTCTATGACGTAATATAGCCGCAGATGCGGGGAATCCTTGGCCCTCAACCCTATTTCCTAGTTGACAAACAGTAACTCGCGTCTCGAGCCAAAGAAGGACCTTTGCATCAAGTCGCCATGAGAGTCAAGGTACACCACGCACAAGGCTTGAGGACTATAACCGAATCGTATCCAGGCTATCCATCAAGGCTTTCACCACTCAACACTGACCTCCCTGCTCTTGCTAAAACCACTGCATTTCATAACTTGTTGATTTCGCCACTATAGCCTCTTCAGATTCACTGGCATGACAAGCAGCCCATTTATTCAGCCCATTTCGAGCCAGGTCCCAAGGGTCGATTGGCCACTGCGGGAGGCGATGGCAATGTGCGAGTATGTGTCTACTTTAGAAGCATATGTCTTTTCAAAAGGTCCATGGATTGTTGCGAACAAGAAAGGTTATCAATCATATTCAGGAACTAAATTCATTCCCACCTTATGGTTCTCTGTTTATCCTAGATCTGGAAAGTAGTCAAGGATCAGGAGAAAGGCTCGACTCACATTGAGTTCTTATCAAGTTTGAATCGGCATACTGCAGCAGTCAACGTTGTCCGATTTTCTCCCACTGCTGAGGTAGTGGCTTCTGCAGGAGACGACGGCAACATCATTCTCTGGAGACCTGCTGAAAGCAAAGAGAATGTCAGCAGATTCGATGCCGAGGACGATGAATATGAACGGGAGACCTGGCGCGTACAATCCATGATGCGAGGGTCGCTCTCTGATATCTACGATCTGGCATGGTCGCCATGTGGACGATATATCATCTCGGGCTCGATCGATAATACTGCACGGATATGGGATACCAAGGATGGTAATTGGACATTGTCAGAGTATGCAACACTGCTGAAACCACCCTCCAGTTGATATGAAACCTAACATATTGCCATATTTTTTGGTATTGGTGCATAGCTAGGTGCATTCATGTCATCGCGGACCACCATCATTATGTTCAGGGCGTCGCATGGGATCCACTTGGTGAATATGTTGCAACACAGAGCAGTGATCGGTATGGACCAGAGCTCCTCAAAGCGTCAATATTTATCTCATTCAACTTTTCGAAATATTCTCGGTTACGACTTTGCTAACAACGGATGACTTACCTTGACATATAGATCTGTACAAATTTACTCGCTGAAACTGGATAAGAACGGCAATGTTGTTGTGACAAACCTTGGAAAAAGCACAAAATTGGACTTTTCAAAGCTACGGAGCGCAAACGGTATGAAAACAGATGAGTCACCAAAGACAGGGTCAGGCTCTGCAACTGTCGCCACTACTGACAATGGAAACAATGAATCAGTAGAGCAGACAACAGCGGCCAATTCGACCAAAGCTGGCCCAAAGTCGTTTCGTCTCTATCATGACGAAACCTTGACCTCTTTCTTCCGACGACTTTCATTCACACCTGATGGATCTATGCTTTTGGCTCCTGCTGGTCAGTACCGTGCGCCGGTCCAATCTTCCACCAACTCAAAGGCTGACGAGGGTTCCTCCAACAATACCCCATCCTCGACCAACGAGATGGAGACCAAAAATACCGTTTACATCTATGGTCGACGAGGGCTTAACAAGTAAGCACATTGGCGACATACTTCATCCCACGGCTGACAATGAACCTTTGGCTCCAAGAGGTGGCACCATTATACGTTTATTCACCTAATTTATCATTGATCGTTTATTATTGTAGGGGACCTATCGCACACTTACCAGGACACAAGAAGCCATCGATTGCCGTTCGGTGCAGTCCTGTCCTTTACAAACTCCGTGATATCAAGTCGTCAAACAGCAATGGCAGCGTACAGCAAGGAGGATCTGGGCGACCACCTTCGATGTTCGGTCTTGATTACCGCGCACTCTATGCCGTTGCAACCCAGGACTCGATAATGATTTATGATACCCAGCAGACGACAGCGCTTGTTGTAGTGTCACATCTCCACTACTCCACGTTTACAGACATGACCTGGTCCAGCGATGGATGCACACTCATCATGACTTCGTCTGATGGCTTCTGTTCTATTATTTCGTTTGAGGAGGGTGAACTTGGCCAAGTACACCACTTGCCACCTACACCACCGCCGACGATCAAGACTGAGGAACAGCTCAACTTGGCTGCAGCATTGACAAAGCAATTGGACGGCATGACAGTCTCTGATAAGAAGGAGAAGACAGATAAAAAGGAGAAAACAGACAAGAAGGAAAAAGCATCTGAGAAGAAGGACAAAGGAAAGAACACCAGTACTGATAAGAAGGCGTCGGTGAAGCGTTTGTTCTCCAAAGTGCAGTCATCCAGTACTACCAATAAGGGCTCATCCAGCATCGCCGCTACAAAGCCGTTATGGCCAAAGTCGATTTCCGCAAAAGCATCATCGCCTTCGTCAGCTTCATTATCAGCAGCGGCATCGGTTTCATCAACTACTACTACGTCTGACGATGTAGAGATGGCGCCACCTAGCGAACCTACAAAGAAGAAACGGCGTATTCAGCCCACATTTGTCAGCGCCCTCCCAGGCTCATCACCATCGCCTTCGCCATCCTCATCGTCAACTGGCAGTGCCAGCGCCACAAATTCAACGCCAGCATCACCTCAACCACAGCCCCAACAACCACAGACATCTACTCTCATTCCTAGCACACCTCCAACACCAACACCAGGTGCACCAGCTGCGGCCAACAGTGGCAACAGCAGTTCCTCTACTTCTGGTACTGCCCCTCAAAAGAAACGAATCACTCCCATCTTTGTGCGCCCTCTGTAGATTTTTTTAAAGTACATATAATAAGTTCTGCCATTTGTGAACTAACTAGCAGCATACAGGGTCTTGAATTGGGTCCTTGAATGAACCACACCAAAGACAGAACGGACGAGCTACCTGTGATATTATTACAAAAGTGAGATTGTATGGTATTCACTCTGGGATAGAGCTACCTCTGTTAACAGCCATTGAGCAGAAAGAACGGGTTCATGACCACGTTAGTTCTACGTGCCCTACAAAGGTTCTTATGAATTCAAAGAACAGTCACGACTCCACTTTTTTTCGTCAAACGAGATATGGTTGTTTTGTGTCCTTCTTTTCCATTGCCACTCGCCCAAGTCGCGCTGCATTGGATTCTCCATTCCTGGATACTCACCCCTTCTTTCTCTACCTCCGTTTCGCCTTGCTTTCATCTATCCATTCAGTGCATCATCCTCTTTGTACTCCAGTTGTTTCTCGGAGGACTATATCCCTTATTTCCAATATAAACACCTATCTATTTTCGCGTTAAAGCTAAACAGGAACGGCTCATTACTCGCCAATATAATTCATACAATCAAACCCCATGTTCTACTCAGAGGCCATCCTCGCCAAGAAAGGCCCTCTGGCCAAGGTCTGGCTCGCTGCCCATTGGGAGCGCAAACTCTCTAAGAATCAGCTTCTCCAGACCGATCTGTCCAATTCGGTTGGTATGTTTAATATGCTCTACGCTCATTCATACATACCTTAAGACGGTGGCAAAAAATGTGTTGCAGCACCTCAGCTCTCGGTTTCTGTTCTCACAAAAGGATTGCGCCTATTGTCCTGGCCACACAATGCCAAAGCCTTGTGCCACTATGTTGTTTACTCAACGCAAACACTCGCGTTGCTTGCACCCTTCATTAGTTTGAATAGCACTTTTTGTTTGTTTGTTTGTTAGTACCCTTCCTTCATCTTTGATCTTAATGTATCTCTACTTCTCCTTGTGCATATGTGACCTATAGATGCCATTATGGGAGCAGACCAAGCACCAATGGCCCTCCGCCTGTCAGGCCAGCTGCTACTAGGTGTAGCTAGAATCTATTCACGCAAGGCGAAATATCTTCAGGAGGACTGTAACGAGGCGCTTGTCAAGATCAAAGTCGCGTTCCGCGCAGCTGAGGATGACCAGTTGGACAAGGTTGGCCGTGGCCTGAACGATGTGGCGACAGCTGAACAGGCACGTGCCGCTTTCAATGCCATCACCGTTCCTGACGCCATGACAGAACTCGACCTACTTGTACCAGCACAAGGATTTGACCTCGAGGCGTGGGGCATCAAGACGAATGGTACGAGCCACCTGTCACGCGCCGAAGATATCACTCTCCAAG
>JAAAIY010000215.1:40894-52011 GCA_016098105.1 Actinomortierella wolfii
GCCAAATGGATGAAGATTTCGACCTGTTTAGAGTC
The DNA here is from genome assembly GCA_016098105.1 of Actinomortierella wolfii. Lineage (NCBI taxonomy): Eukaryota > Fungi > Mortierellomycota > Mortierellomycetes > Mortierellales > Mortierellaceae > Actinomortierella > Actinomortierella wolfii. The sequence continues at coordinate 40,930 of JAAAIY010000215.1, forward strand.
TCGCAAGGAAGCGACATTGAATTTGGCCGCCACCACCGTTTCACTGCAGGCCCTGGTGCTGGCGTTGGTGCAGCAGGATATCGAACAATGGACTTTGATTTGGCGGGGCCCGAAGATGGCTTGGACCTTGATATGTTTGGCGATGATTTGGCTGGCACCCTTGATCACATTGCTAAGCGTGGAAGCTCGGCTCGACAGGCCGGTCAACTAGCAGGCGCACTGGATCATGATATTGAAATTGAGGTTGGTCGTCGCGGCGCCGTTGAGCGGCGCTCTGCTAGTGTCGATCCTCTTGGCTTGATGGGAATGGGAGACGAGATGGCGGTTGGCAAGGAGCCCGGTGCTCGCGAGCCCAGCATCGCTCGCTCGGTACACGACACATTTGAGTTTGGTGATTTGCCCATCCATGATTTTGACGGTGGGCGCCGCTCGCCCCTTCATGTAGACTTTGAGGACCTTGAGCATGGAGCTGATGACGGTACTGTGCCACCCGTTGCACCTGGAGAGGGCCCGCGCCAGCCAGCGCAAGCCAAGAAGCGCAAGCTGATTGTCGACGAAGTGACGGAGATGGCCCAAGCAGAATTGATGAGTCAGCAACTACATGAGGACGAAGAGCGCCCTACACTCGTCATTGAAGTGCTACCTCGCTCTCGTAAGCTGTTGCGTCTCCAACAAATCGAATCGGACGTCGCCCATGGTGGTTTAGTTGGCTATCTGTTGGATTGCTCCGCCGGACCCCGTCTAATGGGCGCCGCTGGCGGCAGTAGCGGTGGCGAACTTGTTCCAGAACTGGCAAGCATGTTCTCTCGACGTTTGCAGATCGAACAGCCTCGGCCTCCAGCAGTGCCACATGATGATGGTTATGGCGATATTTGGGCCCAGCCAGGACAGGAGGAAGAACAACATGACCTCTTAGCGGAGGGCGTGGCAAGCCCACCTCCAGCCGAGATGTTTGAGGGCTTCCAACTAGGCCATTCCCCCGTAGGCGATGAAGTTGCTGTTCCTGAAGGCGTTGCAGCACCTGAGGAGCCCGCACCATTTGTAGAACCATCGGCAGGACAACGCGGGGGTCTCCTTTTTGCGGAAACAGCGGAGGAGGGTGTATCGGGTACAGTGGCATCGACAACAAAAGAGCTTGAGGGTGTTGTATTTAGTAACTCGACTGTACAGGCAATGCGGCTCATCCAGGACGGACTGACAGAGGCCAGAAAGCAGCGCATGGAAGCAGGAGAGCTGGAGGCCGAAGAAGAGGCGATGGGCAAGACGCGCACGGCGACGCATGCAACGGCATCATCAGCACAGAATCGCCAGAATAAGACACGGGTAGCATTTTCAGAGTTGATGCGGCCGAGCGGTCAGACCCGTGGCGAGGCAGCCAAGCTTTTCTTCGAGTTGCTGGTGCTGTCGACCAAGGATGTCATCAAGGTCGAACAAGAGGAGAGCTATGGGGAGATCAAGGTTGGTGGAAGCCCATGGCTCGAGACTCTTGTCGAGGCTGATAAGCAGCAGCAGCAGCAAATGTCATCACATGCAGGCGAGGTTCAGGTTGAAGCTTAAAGCATTCTTAAAGCACAAAAAAATGCACCTAGTTTCCTTCCCATATTGTATTATTTTTTTATTCTTTCAGTGCATAACCAAACAACAAATATAACAGATGAATGACCTGTAAGGCACCAGTATGGATTGGCTAATGTTTTCTTACAGCGTATCGTCAGGGGGTAAAAGGGGGGTGTAGTGATGGTCATCCCAACAGCGCCGATAAATAGGGGTTAATAGTGCATCTTGTTTTTTCTTGTTACATTCAGCAATTTATACCTCATCTACTCATTCTCCCTCCTCCCCCCATTCCAGTCATCCATCTCATGCTGAGCGCGCGGGACAAAGAGAACCTTTCCACAGCAAGCCTGAACACGGAGGTGTGTAAAGCACTGCATACAAAAATGGCTGTCTGGGTTACTTTTAAGAGCTTTGTTTTGCCACCAAAAATATATTTTTTATGTAGGCGAAACGCGCTCCTCATTATTCATGTTATGACCTCACGCATAAAATATATAGACGCTTAAGGCAGAGTTCTTGCAGGCGCTACAGGCAGACGACACGGAAACGGTCCGGCGTATTCTTGCCGATCACAAGACGGAGGCAACCCAGCAATGGCGGTTCAAGAACACCCAGGGAGGCAGTTGGCCATACCCAAAAGAGATTGAGCGCGATGCTTTTACATTGTTAGGCGCCTTTCAAGGACCAATGACCGGACTGCAGGTCGCCATCTTGCTAGGCAAGGACAGTATTGCCCATGATATTCTCGATTCGACATTTGACCAAGGTCAGTGAACATAATTGCATTTTTTGTTTCTTTCTAATATTGGATAAGAGTCGATCATGGTGTATAGGAAGTCTTCCTATTTTCATATCATGTGCACTGATTGACTGTCTTTGTTTTTCTTATCATTCTCCTAAACAACTAGATGTTGATGCAGAATTTGGGGTACGCAGTGGTCATCCATCACTCTTGGAATAACTGGAATACACACACAACTTCAACATTCTAGCCTCCTTTTGCTCTGTATTCTGACGACAAAAACCTTCACGTTTACTCGCATATTCTAGGGTGGAAACACAGCCTTACATCTAGCGGTCGTATTAGGCGCGTCCTCCATGGTCTCAGCCCTCATCGAACGTGGCGCTGATCCAACCCTAAACAATAAGAAGGGATACTCAGCAGTCGTACGTGTATATCATATTTGACAACAATGAAAGCACTAAAGAGAAAGAGGGTAACATCGCATACATTTGTACGGGTTTTCTTGGGATTCTCTGGCTTCTCACTCTCTTTTTTTTCTCCTTTATATTCACACGAACGACTTAATGCTTAGGACATGTCCGACGACAAGGAAATTCTGACTCTCTTGGAAAGTCAAAAAAATGTTGAGTGACATGGACAAACCCTTCAGTAACCCCAAATAACCTATAATACCCGTACCCGTACCCATACTCATCTCCGAGCACAACCTCCCTTCTGCTCATGGAAGAAATGGTGCCACCCTAATGCCGCCATCACGCAGGCATACAGAAAAAATGACTGCCTTGATTGGCAATAGAAATAAAGCGATTGGTATCAAGAAACCACTGCAAGTGATAAATAAATTTAAAAGCCTCGAAATGGATGCAAGGCTTTAGATTGAAAGTTCTATTTGTTGGAAGAGTAGGGAGGATAAGAAACTTTTTTTACAAGTAGTTACGAAGCCAATAGAACATGAGCGTCTCGAAATGCTCATTGACCCGTACATCCCGCAGACCATGACGCTCTGTTGGATACAGCTGGATGTGATGAGGCTTATTGAGTCGGATCAACTCGGCCGATAGTGTCTCTGTGTTCTTGAAGTGAACATTTTCATCAATCAGACCGTGCGCAATCAACAGCCGGTTTTCGCTATTCGTTTACAATTTTGATGATGACGAGGCGAGCAGGGAAAAAAAGAGGAATAGGTTTGTGTTAGTTCTCAGACCTGACTATATGACGGAGCTTGCATTCATGGAACTGAAATAGGATCCGTCGTTTCCGACACCATGCTGCTTACCTATCAGGAAACTTTTCGACATAACTAAGGACATTACTCTTAGTGTAACCCTCCTTATTCTCGGAAAGTAGGCCCATATACCGCTCTGTGTAGGCGCTATTGTATAGTTCCCACTGCGTCACGGGTGCGCCGGCTATTGCCAGCTTGAACACCTCTGGGTACTGGACCAAAGCCATCAAGGAGAGATAGCCACCTAACAAGGGAAAGTATTACAACCATCGAGTAAGTTTCAACAGTATTCTACGGAAATATACGATATATATAAAAACAAGCTGATAGTCGCAACAAGGGTATCTTACCATAGCTCCAACCAGAAATGGCCACTCGGTCCATATCTACAATCCCGCCGTTTTCCGGACGGGCCAGAAACTGGAGGCCTTCGACTTGATCTTGAATCTCGACTTGGCCCATGCGATGGCGCAGCCGTCCTTCAAACTCAATGCCTCGCTCGTTACTACCGCGCCCGTCAAACATAACAACAGCATAGCCCATCCGTGTAGCCAGGAACACACGTAGGAATTTCGGTAGCTTATACTCGTTCGTCACCATTTGCGATTTCGGACCACCATAGATCGACACTAGTGTTGGATACTTGGTTCCAGGGACATAATTTGCCGGCCGGTATAGACATCCATGCAAGATCACCCCATCCGATGATTGGTACGTGAAGAACTCGCCCGCCGGATGATGGTTCGCATTGACCGCCAGTCCTATGCCAGAGGTTGAGGATGGTGACGATGGCGAGGTTGGTCCGCCACTTCCGACACCTCCAATACCAGAGGAAGACGCAGAGTTCCACGAAGATGAGGTCGACTGGGACGACGATGATGAAAAGACACCACCTAGACGCGGTGCCGACTTTGTCCTCGCCCTAGACGACGATGTCGACGCTGAAGCAGTAGTGCTTATCACAAGAGATGAATCCGACAAGCTGCCAAATTTTGGAGCCTGGAGGATTCCCGGTGAGAGTAGATGACTTGCCAGAAATCCCGACAAGGACTTGCGTGGCCGAACACTATTGCTGCTCGTGCTGGCACTGTTGCCGCTTCCATCGCCAGTTGACAAGGCTATCGTGCCATTTGTACCAAGCAATCCATCCTGTCCCGATGCTCGAACGAGGGGCCCTCCTCCTCCACTTCCATCACCATTTCCATTGGCGATCCTTGGTGGCTCTGGCGGCCTTGGAACGACAGGATGATCCCTGACCTCCTTGGCCGATCGGTTCCGGATCCCTTCGCGGAGTGAAAGCGCATACGATGAGATCTTGGGAAAATGGCACCCGCAGTCGCACCATGTCTGCCATCGCTCATTGGCTGTGGCGGCCCCCGTAAGCCTTGTTCGCTTGTCTTCTTGTTGGAGGTCGCTCTTTTGGTTCTTTCTATCCTGTTGCCGCTGTTGTTTGGCTCGTTTTAATTTACATTCGTCCCACCGAAGGTGCATCACCGAACACGCCGGACTCTGCTCAATACTCGAAAATAGCGTCAGGAACCGGTTGCGAGTTAGGTCCATGGTCACCTGGTGGCTGTAGCCGAGATGTGTCAGCCGCTTGATGTGGCGTTTGGGGTCGGCACCCTCGGCAAAACTTGCTACATATAGATGGGATTCCAGAACTGTATCCCGCTTGGCCGTGAAATAGACAAGCTGTCTCTCTGGGTCCACTGAGATTGGTTTATCCACCACCTGATAGTCGCCAGATGTGATCGGTACAATCGACGAACCCGACTCTCCAGGGTTGTAAGTGAGAAGATACAAATGGCGGAATCCTGTCCGCTCCGATGCCACGATGCATCGAGTAGTATTTCCATATCCACGCGAGTGCGCGGTTGTAGAATGGCTGGTATCACTTGAAGGGAATATATACAAAATATCGGTTACCTAAAGATAGAATGGATAATGACTGCGTCAGAAAGTAGGAATAAAAGGCATAAACCACATAAACTTCAAATGGCGTGTATTGCTGGTGTACTGAATTCCTTTCTCACTAAGTTCAATTTGGACAATGAACGTATAAACAAGTTTGATATCACTTCGACTTACATTGATCCAATATTCGCTCTGCTCCTCATAAATAATCTTCATCTTATCTGCGAGTTCCTCTTCGGCCTTTGGAGTGCTGTTTGCATGCTCTGTCACAGACTGAAAGCAGTCAAGGGGTATCATGACCAAGGCGCTCAACTGTTGCCGGCGGTCCAATATCTGGGCCCATACACTAGATATGGCAGATTATCGCGCGCAAGATTAATGACAAGCTGTATCAGAATACTTGCGTCATACGAATAACCATCAGCAAGAAAACAAAAAAATCAATAATTTGTCATTTCTCATCCAGCTTACCAGTCACCATCGGGCATCCAACCAAATCGAACAATGTACTCGAGCCAAGGGCAGAGTTTGTAGATCGAACATCGACCCCAAAGACGCTTGTGCAACGGTTCAGGAACAATGTCATCCTGGTGTTGCTTGGGCACAAATTCGACAATTTGAATATCCGACGCTGCATTAGGTGTACCTGCATGTGGGTATCGGTATTCCTCGATTTCAGGGCCTTGCCGAGGAATCATAACGACATCTACCATGGCCTCTGAAACCTGGAGATACAAGATACGCTCCCTAGGCCGCGTCTGCAGACCTTTCGGTGTGACGACAGGAAGCGGTGCATCGCTATGACGGTGAGCACCAATATTGTTGCTATTGATGCTACTGTTAGAACTGCTAAGGCTAGTATTGCCCGATGTTGCATTTGCCGCAGCTCCGTTCATCGAGGTCAGAAGCGGAGGAATGCCCGGTCGAGAAATATGCGATGACTGCGGCGCCCAGTAGTAGTTGGTATAGCGATGAAACTCCTCCTGCATGATGAATTCTGCAATGCCACAGCTAATGGCTGTGTTGCTCTTATTCCTCGAGCAGAATGTTAGTTGCGTTTCAACACCCGTCGTCGTCATCACCCACAGGTCGCGTGAACGGGTGAACGCGATCAGATTCATGCCGGTGCCACCAAGCTTGGGATCCATCCGTACGTGCGAGCTGCCACCTGCTGCTGCCCCAACTCCTCCTGCACCATTACCACTCCCTGACCCTTCAGTATGGTCCTCGGTGAGGCCGGCCGCTGTAGAACCAGAGATGATGGTGATCGGGTCGCATCACTAGAATCCTGGTAATAACGGTGAACCACTGGCTCTGGATGGATCCTGCCCTTCTATATTGTCGCCCATCAAACAGTGATTAATGTCAGAAACCTCTTCATAAAAAAGCCTTTCTCATCTAAGGGGTTGGATTCCAACTAGTTCGCCCGGCAACAATATTTTTCCTCTTCCTCTTCCTCCTCTCCCCCTCTTCCCTTTCATCCTTTTTCTCGTCCTTTTTCTTTCTTTTGGTTCTCATTGTTACCTCTGGAATGTCGGCCAGATAAATATCATCGCCATAGGGGAAGAGTAGCCTGTTCGACAGCGGCTCAAACTGATATTGGGTGATCCCTGCGGCTATCCTGGGTGGACCATCGCTATGACGATGCAAATCACTCCTTGAGAGCATGTATGCTGCATGATGCTCTTTGATCCACTCCTCTGAGAGCACAGGCACCCACTCGAGCACAGGCGCTGCCCTCAAAATATCCTCGATTGCCATATCGTTTAGTGCTTCTATCGCTGGTGGTATATCCTGGTCCATCTGGTTTGACGAAAACGATGATGATGATGATGGTGGTGGTGGTGGTGGTGGTGACGGTGATGATGATGATATTGGTGGTGGCACAGTTGTGCTTTCCCTCGGATAGGATCCGACAACACCTGTCAAGCATCGAGGCTGGTGGGCCAACTCTACAAACTGGTATGTGTTTGGATCAAAAGGCACGAGCCCAAGATCCTCGTCGTCATCGTCCTCCTCGCTACCATCTGCTTGCCAACTACTCGGTGAATGGCGATCCGACTTGGCACGTATCCGACAAGTCCCTGGTACGGTATCGCCGCCGCTTGCAGTGACGATGACCACTGTCATGTCACTATCACTGAGCCTGGTAGTACCTTCGTTGCCATGCTCAGTATCGCTGTCTGTGTCCATTTCGACTAAATGGTCGTCGTCAACAGCTGCGCCGCTTGGGGCGTTGTTGCTCTGCTCCGCCTCATTGTCAGACTGTGTAAATTCGTGTGGAAGGTCAACATAAAAAAGCATGGGGGACTTGGGAGATTTGGCCAAGTCACTAGCAAGGAAGTAGATGCGGTCTCGCTTCGAGTCGAATGTAAAGTCGCGAATGGTGGTCACCGTTGGTTGTACTGATGCCCGGAATGAACGAACTTCACTCCGGATTTGGTCCCATGAAGACATTGTTGCTTGAGGAGAAAGAAGGGGAATAAAGGAAAATAGAGATGCTGATCCGATGTCACTACCTCTCTCCCTTTCTATGCGTTGGATGCAACAAGTGTGGGAGTGGGGGGGGGGGACAGAGAAGGGGGGGTGGAGGGAGGTGCAACAAGGTACGGGGGACGAGGATTAAGGTTGCGGGTTTGAGCGAAGTATTGTACTTTCACTATCTCTCCACTTGGTCCCGTCTACTCAAGAACGTTCAAATGGAGTAAGAAGGGGAGAAAATAAAAAGAAAGGCAAGGTTAAAGAGGAGAAGTAAAGGAGAGGAAGAATGAAAGGGGTCAAGAGTAATGTGAACAAAGGACAATGCTGGCAGAGCTTCTTAAATGAGGTTGATGCATTCGTTTGTCTGCGGACAACTTACACGGACACTACATACAAACTCTCACGCACACACATACTCTCAGTCTGCCCTTTGTCAACCCACCCCTGTCCATATTTCTTTTTCTCTCCGAACCAATGGGGGTAAGAGAGAGAGGGGTGACATGGAAAGAGAGGGGGAGATAGCAAAAGAACCCAGGTTTACCCCATTGCCCTTCCTGGGAGTGCAATATGACCAGTGTGTGCAGAAGCGAGCTGTGCCAGACAATGCCGTGTGTTGTCATTTTTACCATGGTCTCTTTACCCCTACCCCCAATAGATACTCCCACAGATACAGAAACACATTCCCCACAAGGACTCATAGGCAGTCTTTCCATTCGTTGACTCGGGAGCAAAAAAAAAAAATCGCCATTTTCCTCCTAGTGGCAACAGCCATGACTTTGATGGGTTGTTTATTATGTTTTTCAATTTAAGCATAGATGGGAATGTTGGCATAAACGCCAGGGTCGTTCAAACGCAGCGGAACGTTCAGTCCATCAATGGCAGTCATCTCCTCTTTGGTCAACTCAAAGTCAAACAGCTGAGCATTCTCGACGACACGCTTGGGGTTGTTCGACTTGGGGATCACAGCAACCTTTTTCTGCACCAACCAGCGCAAAATCACTTGCGCAGGAGTCTTGCCGTGCTTCTGTCCAATGTTCTGGAGCAGCTCCACTTCAAACAGTGGCTTGATACCCGTGTTGACGCCGATTTCCAGATAGGAAAGGGGGCCAAAGCTCGAGTACGCCTGCACAGCAAGGCCCTCCTTCTGAGCATACTCAATCATCTTGTTGTTGTTGAGATATGGGTGGATCTCAATGTGTAGAACCGCTGGACGGATCTTGCAGTACGAAAAGACATCCATGAGGAGCAGCGCCGTAAAGTTTGACACGCCAATGTTTTTCACCCAGCCCTTGTGGACGAGCTCTTCCATAGCAGCCCAGGTCTCATGCATGGGAACAGGGTCAACCTCAAAATTTCCCCACTCAGGCGGGTAGCGCTCTTCAAATGGCACATATTTGAGCGAGATTGGGAAATGGATCAAATACAGATCAATGTAGTCCAAACCGAGGTCGTCGAGCGTGCGACGGCAGGCCATTGGGACATGCTCCTTGGCGTGGTAGGTGTTCCACAGCTTCGAGGTCACAAAAAGTTCCTCACGCTTGATCAGACCCTCAGCAATAGCACGCTTAATGCCCTGGCCAACTTGCACCTCATTGCCATAGTCGCATGCGCCATCAATGAGTCTGTATCCAGCTTTAATGGCCTAATGGATATACGAAGTACAAACAGAGTACGTTAGGAGTCGTTATTTTTTTTTCTTTATGTTAGGAGTCGTTACTATCAAACGGGTGTCGCGCATGTTGCAGTGGCACAGGCCCTGGAAAAATTGTCTCACAGATTGAAGGACACGACACGACAGAGGAAGAAGGGCGAAAACATACATTGTAGACAGTGTCAGCGGTGATATCCTTGGGGACTTTCCAGACACCCATGCCGAGGAGGGGCATCTTGGAGCCCGAAGCCAATGTCAGAGATTCAGTGTACGCCATGTCAGATGTGATGAAGGTAAATGAGTAAAAGAATCACAGATCGTCCAGAGTCTGGGACAAAACAACAAAATTGCGTGGGTACTACCCCACACAAAATTGGAAACGCCTCAAAACAGCTCAACGTCGTTTCACAATTAGAGTGAAACGAAAAGAGCGCGACACCTGTTCTACGGGCTCGTAGAAAAACCTTCCTTCCCACACCCCTTCCACGCCATGTGTATCCTATCCTTTTAATGACATTCAGTCCGCTCTAGGCATGTGTCGCCTCATATATCTCTCCCAAAAACTATTTCATCCTCAAGTTGACGCAGCGTAGTGTAATCTACACTACAGCTGGTCCCTGAGGAATAAATCAGACGACGTGTAATTGCTTTTTACAAGAAGTTAATTATGTTATTGACCTCCTACTCCTTTTGCCGTGAGAAAATCAATGTCTCATTGCATATGCAAGCGAGGCGGCTTCCAGGGGTGGTAGTTCAAAGAAAATAAATGAATGACGCAGTGTCAGCGGAGTCTGGCATTCACGAATTGCTCTTTCTGAGTGAAGCAGATAAAACTAAAATCTCTCTGGTTGAGGAGAGGAACCAGTAAGTGAGTATGTTGGTCCCGTCGCATTTCTTCTTTCAACTAGCCACCCGATTCGGGCTTGACGATTCACTTTATTCGCTTAAAGGTGATAACGATAAATTTCAGGCCAAGGAAGGGAATCACAAAGCCTGGTCGCCGCTGCGCCCGAAGAGAGAAGTGGTCAGCACCTAAGCAGGCTGCGAAGAAGAATACTTTATGCGGCAACGGCACCTCTTCTCCATCACTGCGAGGTGCCTTTACCACACAGTCGATCCAATGGTTTCTTTTCTGCTGCTGCTGCGTCGTCCTGCTCATCTGAGTAAAGGCCATCAATAAGTAACGCTTCACGGTATCCACACGCAGAATGGTCGGGGCCACTGACATACTGCAATGATTGGGGTAATGGATGTTCCCACCACGAGGGACCTTTTCGCAACTTGGCCATGACTGCAATATCTTGTTGGTGCTCCCAGCCAACCTGGATCTTGCATCGCACCTTCCAGATAAACTCATGTGGCGTACTCTGGGTAAATGAACAGAGATGGTGTGCACTCTTGGCAGCTTCCTTTTTTTCATAGCTATGGGAAGCCTTGCGGGTGTACTTGGACTAGCCATAACACGTCTCCACCATAAGTCAATTCTTGTCTTTGAACCACTAACAGAGC
>JAAAIY010000216.1:0-51744 GCA_016098105.1 Actinomortierella wolfii
TCTCCATCCCTCCATCTCGTCATCAGCTGCAGCTCGATCGACTTCACCTCAACCTACTTCTCCTGTGAGTCCCAGGAACCATACCTCACCTGCTTCGGGCAATGGCGCTGGCTCGTCCGCAGCCAGTAATGGAGGAGCTAATGCCCCCGTTCCAGCCAAGGTCATGGAGATTGCCTGCCGACATTATGAAGCCTTGCAGATTTACTTGCTAACACACATCCTGAAAGGTAAGGCAACGCATTGCAAACTGGTAGCCTTGTTTTTTTCAACTGTTTTCGCAGCTTACTGATATTGTATTTTCTCTTTATTTTGTCTTGACACGTTGATGATTTTCATTTCATGTTCTGGATGTTATTCTTTCACTTTCGCTATGATCTGTGGTGCTCTCGCTCCATTTGGGGACATGCTCACCGAATATCCGTTCGAACGTCTGTCTCGGCGTCCGATTGCACATGTTATTGCGTGGGCCGGGCTATCTCCTGCCTTGCCCTTACCCTCCTGAATTGTTTCGGTCATGCAACTGTCGGCTCTTTTGCGCGCACTGTCTGCGTTCGGTGGGGCTGGGATCTTGCCAAAAAAAAATAACAATCTCGTCCACTTTTGGCACCTCTGCTATGTCCTTGACTTGCCAAAATTAATTTTGCCTGAAAAAAAAATTCCCCGTATATCGTGCGAACGTACCCGCCTCTTCTAAACAGAGAGGCACGGTGTTAGTGAGCAGCGAATTGCCGCTCGTGAAAAGCTGTCCAAACTGTTGCAGAATCAGCTTCAAGATCTCTCGACCGATGTTTACGACGAGTTGATGAGACGGAAAGAAGGCAACAAGGGTAAGCCATTTGCTCGGCAAGTTGAAGTAACAATTACGTTTATTTTTACAATCACTTGCCAGTTTCCACTAATACAAAGTTTGTTTTCTTCTGCTCCGCTATGGCACTCAACTTTTGTAATAGTACCTTTCCTCCCTGTCCGCGATGATTACCATCCGAAGCGAAACCAAGCACGCCAGAAGCTTGCTACACTCCCACAAAATCGCTTCAAGGATTTGGCAAGTGATGTTTACGTCCAACTCGAACGACAGTTCCCGGAACTGTTGGTCAAATATCCGGTAAGAACTCGACAATGGGCTCATGTCGGCAATTGCTGCGGGCATGGTTTGGATGCATTACCTTGCGACAGTATCTTGCTTCATAGACGGAGACCAAAAATGCTCATCCAATTTTTTGTTGCTCTCAACCACGGCGCCCCGTGTGTTTTCATATTATCTTCCGCTTTTCCTGTATGGATGTTGTACCTCATCATTAGCTTAAAAATCTGGAAGAAAAGGAATTTCCACCACAGCAGCATGTACCACCACCACCACCGCCGCCAGAGCCCTCGTCACCCTATCAGTCAGATCGGGAACCTACAACACCTGTGGTCCAACAGTCGAATGTAGTGCCCGAGATGGCTACATTCACAATCCAGTCCTTGAACACTTCCGATGACGACTATTATCGCTCTCAAGGAAGCGCTAACCCCGCAAGTGGTAACAACTCCGTTCCAGCATCACCAACAGCATTGGAAGGCAACGTTACATTTTCGAGCCTTGACAGCCTGATGGCAGACATGAGCAACGCTCCAAAGGAGCAGCGATCTGAGGACGTCAAAGCCAATAAGGACTCAAAGTCAGTATCTACTACTGTTTCTGGTAGCCCTTCTATCGGCTTAGGCATTGATACTGGAGCGGTATGTTTTGTTCGTATTTTTTTCTATTGTGACAGAAATCATTTAAAAAAAATATGGAAATGTTTGACTAAGACCTATGTACATTTTTTATCTATCATCCAGCATGACACAGAGAAGATCAAGCAGCAGTACGAAGAGCGAATTCGAATTTTGTGTAAACGTATGCAGCATTTAGAAAGTGAATTGGGCGATAGTGCCCACCGGCCCGAGGGCACACGTTTGGCACAGGTTGAACGTCAATTAACCAAGCAAACCGAGGCACTGAACGATGCCAATACCCGCTTAACAAAACTGCAGCTGGATTACAATAAGGTCCTAAACGACTATCACTCTCAGCTGGAGGTAAGGCCCTGACAAAGCGCTCATGAGATAAAAAAAACAAGTAAATTCATAGGTTTGGTCTGACCCATAATACTCTATCGACATCATAGACTGTTGACATTGTGCAGCAGGAAGTCAAGTCATTGCTGATGGAGGCCAAAGACCTGAAGCAGAAGCAACTGGATGCCGAGGATGAACTCCAGTCGGCTTACAAGAGAATCAAAGAGTTGGAAGACGAAAACTCGGACCTTAAGAGCGATCTGGATGCCGCTCTGGACCAACAAAAGAGCGACTTGGCTGAGATTAAAGCCCTCAAGGCTGAGTTGGATGACGCAAAGGCTGCAGTGGCAGCCGCCAAGGCAGAGTCAGTAAGTCACCAATCACTGCCGCCTCCAGTACAGCACCATTATGACGAGCAAGAGGAGCCAGTAGTTCCAACAAAGCGAGCATCACATACATCGCAGCACAAACGACAAGACTCGGACGACTGGCAGCAGACGCGTCAACAAAACCGTGAAAGTATGGTGGGCAACCCAGATTCGGTGATCCATCCCGAAAGCTTGAACAATTTCCGCAACGCCATTGACGACCTCCTTGCTGCGGGCCGATCTGAGACATCGCAGGATGTACTCATGTCAATGAAGTCTGTTGTGGTTGCGTGCAAAGTTGTGACTGAGGATGTCGAGGACTATGAGCACGATACTGGCAAGGAGGATACCTTTGCAGAATTGAAACAAGAGCTGTCTTCAGGATTGACGCAACTCATGGCGGCTGCTAAGGCTCACTCCAACTCCTTTGAAGCAGATGAGGATGAGTTTGAGCGCACGCTCACGGCGTTGGAGACCGCTGGTGACCAGCTTGAAGCGATTGTGATGGATATGGTGCAGGTACCAAAGACAGGAAATATGACGGCTGCTAAGGGTAAATCTGACAAGTCACAGCAGCCCAGTGGTGCATCAGGATATCGTAACCAATATGACGATGATCGATATGATGATCACCACGGTGGTTCTACCTCCACATCGTCGGCACAGAATCTGAAGCACCAGGAACGTCCTTCTTCCCCCAATGCTTCGCGTGACCACAAGGACAGCGCACGAAGCTACGATGATATTCAGGGAGCTCAAGAATTGAGGGTATGAAGAAACGAAAAATGTTGTGGATGAAGATCAGGGCATAGCTCGTATAAATGATAACGGGTATGCTATTCATACTTACTCACACCCGAAATCTTACCTCTATAATAATACTTATTATTGAAATGATAGACGTATCTGGAGAAGCAGACAGGAACCATTGTTTCAACAATTCAGGATATGCTACAGTTCCTGCGGTCGAACAGCAGTGTGGACGAAATTTGCCAGAGCACCGACAAGGTTATCGAGGAAGTTGACAATATCATTCGTACAACTCGTGATGCTATGGCTAATCAGAGTGTCATGTCTTCACCTGCTGTCGAGGAGCTGCGGTCTCAGGGCGACTTGGTCTTGGAGGATCTGGAGAACGCTGTTGAAGATCTGAACGCGATCAAGACTCGCTTGGAGCGGGAGCCCGAGCTCGTTTCTGGACCAGGAGCAAACAACAACCCAGAATTTAAGGCCATCAAGCACAAGCTGGGCAACGCAAGTTTCGAAATTGCTGGATTCGCCAAGGAGCTTGTTGGTTTAATTGACGTTGACTAACTTAAAACAAATCGTAAATCCAGTCATTGACGGCCATTCAGATAGCTAAAAAGAAAAGAAAAGTACGCTAAAAGAAATCGACTTTGTGCTTCCATGCTACTTCACAAAACAAGAATGCAACAACTCATCTCAGTGTATTTGATATAGTCTAGATATTTTGTCAAGTTTGACCCAATAACATATGATATACATCTATGCTTTCTCTTAATCATTAAAATACAAAAACTGTGCAAACAGCAATGTAGCTGAATGCGCATGCTGTAGATAGTGCGTGGCCAATGGTCCAGTGTGGGTATGAGGATGGACTGAGTGGAGGGAACGTGTTGAATCGCGAAACAGACAAAAAAAAAGACACAGCAGTTTTAACTTCAGGGTCTCCCCTCGAATGCCGAGTGAGGTATGTGCGTGAATGTTGTCATAGTTTTCAAGATTTTTGGTTCTCAGCAGTAGATGAAAAGAAAATTTTCTACAGGCCCCCTCCCTCCCCTCCCCTTCCCCCCACTTCTTCCCGTTTCTTGGCACAACAAAACAACACAAGTCCAAAAAGTCGAAAGTTGTGGATCTTTCGACTCTATTTTTGCTGTTTGGAGGGATAAGAATGAAGGAGCCTTCTCAACACATAAATACCCAAACAAAAGAGCAACACAAGAAATGAACAAGAGAGGGTCATAATATTCTCTCCCCCCCATCACCATCTTGGCTGGTTACCCTTGTCCTCCCCCTCTCTTCTCTCGATTTACATCCCCCTCTCTCCTTTCCCAATCTTCCTCTTCAAGTGGTACAACTGGGTGCTCAACCGTCCTATGTTCCCTTTTAGCTCTCATCCATCTGGTTTCCATCGATGAGCCCAAGAAAAAAAAGAGTAAGAAGCACTATGAGCGGATCTTGCACACCACTTCCCCTTTTTCTCCCAAAAGCCAAAATGGCTCTAGATCTACAGCCCCTCGAGCTTCTTTCTGATAGACGCATGTATTCCGCCTAGGCCCCATGCTCTTTCCCTCTTTCCCTCCTTTTATTCCCATGTACCTGGGTACGTAACCCACGTTCCTACTCCTCCCCACCACCATGCAGACGTAAACTTTTTTCCTGTTTCGTTTTATCACAAAACACAAAAACGTAACGGGTATCACAAAAGGTATGGAAGGGGCCGGAGGGAAAAATTATTATTTTCTTCCCAAACATTCAAGGTACACAGGACACGAGGCCTTTTTGTAGTGGCAAAAAAACACAATGGAAGCAAAGAGATATGAATGAAGCTGAGATCAATGATGACATTTCAACAAGATACACTTTTTTGAGTTTGTGAAGATTTTTTTATTTTTTCAATTGAACAATGAAAGAATGCAAAAAAAGGAATCGAATGGTATATACAAGTGAGGAAAAGGTACTGGTGCGAGAAAAAAAATGTGTGCAAAATGTGTGAAAAAATTGACAGTGTTCTTTTTTAGGTCGAGAACGAGATAATATTTAATGGCCTTCCAGACGACGGTGCCTTTGCAAAGCATCACTCCGACCAAAGCGCGAGGTGCACTTGGTGCAGGCATAGGGCTTGTCTGGCATGTGTTTCGACTTGATATGTCGGTCCAGGTCATGTCGTCGCACAAAGTCCCAGTTGCAATCGGCGTGCGGGCACTTATGTGGCCGCTCACCATTATGTGTGTTCAAATGCGATCGCAGATTGAATGCTCGTGTGAACGCCTTGTCGCAACCTGGTACCGTGCAGTGATGAACGCGCTTCTCAATCGTCTTGGGCAGATGAGCTGATGAAGACGAAGACGAAGAGCCCTGGCTTTCGTCATCGCTCGGGTGTGATGATCGGGGATGCAGAGGCGAGGATGAAGGCTGTTGTTGTTGCTGCTGTTGTTGCTGGTGCTGTTGCTGGTAGTATGCGTTCTCGTACATCATGTCACTAACAGTGGCAACAGAGTTGTTGCGCGAATGAGAGTGTCGTCGCTTCTGTTCCGTCTTGGACATTTTGGCATGCTTACGGGCGCCTGAGAAGGGATCTTGCTGAGCATAGTTGAATGGGTGACCTTGCTGCTGAGCTGCGTAGTCATCATAGCTGCGCTTGTTTGTTGCTGGCGATTGGGAAACAGCCGGAGCATCATCGCTGATCAGGCCAGGGACAGCATCTTGGTCATAGTCGGCCAGTCCGCCATCGACTTCACCATGCTCGTCGTCCGAGTCATATGGCTCAGGGGCTTCTGGGAAGTAAGAAGTTTGTGTTGACCGCATCCACTCAGCAAGTTTGGGGTCAAACTGGAACAGATCACCAAGCCCCGTACCATTCAGGAAGGGCATCGCGGGTGGGTGGGCTGAGCTGGACGAGCCTGGACCACCATCCGAGACAAGGGCTTGTGCAGAAGACAGCTGGCTATTGATGTTCTGGCCACTGCCATATGTGGTCGTGAATGGCAATTGGTGGCTGTTGAACGATGCCAAGGGATCAAGGGCGCCAAGACCCATCTCGTCCTTGCCCGCAGCGTGCAAGAAGCCGTGGGTCTCGATACTCGATTGGTCGTTGTTGAACAACGTGCCAGGGAAGGGGGAAACTGTATTATCTCCAAAGACTAGCAAGTTGAATTGCAAGTCATCGGCAGTTTGTACAAACGGTGCTACATTGGCATATTCTTGCAGACCCTGATAAACTGGATTAGCTGGTTGTTGTTGTTGCTGTTGTTGTTGTGTAGGATAAGCAGTGGATGCATTGTCGTTAGTTGTGGTTGTCAAGGCAGGCGAAGGGGGGAGCAAAGATTGCTCGGGTTGTTGTTGTTGCTGTTGCTGCTGTTGCTGTTGCATGGTGAGGGCCATGACTTCGTGTTGTTGTTGGGTCAGGGCCATCCAGTTACCCAGGTCAGCGAAGCCCTCACGCTGAAGAGCCTCGGACAAGAGCCGGATGTTGATAGACTCGAGAGAGAGAGTCATGTCCTGAGGGACATATTGAGGTGTAGGAAGAGACAGCGCAGAAGAAGAGGTAGCCGAGGTTTGAACCATAGAGGGTGCTGAAGAAGAGGCCTGTGCTTGTGCCGAGGAGGAAGAGGAACTTGAAGAGGGAGGCGAGGAAGAAGAGAAAGCCGGAGAAGGAAAACCATGAGGATATGAGGTTGAGGAGGAAGGGTGCTGGTGGTGGTGGTGTCTTTCGTCGTAGTGCTGGCCCGATACTGCGGCAGGTTGATGGGAGGCGTATGGGTCGACGGAATGGTATGAATCCATCTTGGTGGAGTTGGAGGAGGAGAGAGAAGAGCGGATGGAGTCAACAGAGGGATTTTTGGTGCTGGCGTTGCTATGAGTGAATGTGAGCTTTGAATTGTTGTGACCAACAAGCGTGTCGCTTGGGGACGGGTATAGGCGCGAAGACGAAGATACTGAGGAAGGGGGAGAGGGCAATGGAGAGAAAGAAGAGGAAGAGGAGGAAGAAGAGGAAGAACGATGGTGGTGGTAGTGGTGCTGAAGTTGTTGGCGTCTCTCGTGATAAGTTTGGGGAGACGAGCGATCGTGTTGGTAACGGTGCGGTAGAGTGCTCATCACCAGCGAAGCATGCTGCGACATGGAAGGGACAGCAGCAGAAGAAGAGATAGCAGACGAGGAGGATGGAGCGGTCGAGCCCGAGACAGTGCTGACAGGGGTCGACGTATACGCAGCAAGCGACGAGAAAGGTGGGAGCAAGGCCATGATAATTTAGTGTTTCTTATTCAGTTTCTTGGCGTGGATATAAATCATCCCAAGCAAGGGGAAACAGGAAAGATTTTGTTTTCCGCGGAGAAAAAATTTAAACGAGAACTTGATGGCGTTCGTTCTTTTCGCTCGCAAGCAATCAGTTCAGAAAGAGAGGATATGAACGAGAGGAGAGCAATGGTAATAATGGATGATGGAGTGATGGTATGATGGTATGATGGAGAAAGTTGTCCTTTTTTGATATTTGGGTTATCCACAGGTGAGATCAAACTCTACGAGGGAAATCAACGAGGGAAGAGCGAATGCAAGAAAAAAAAGAGTGAAGGACAATATTATCCGAAGGAAAGAAGCACGGGTTATATAGAAATTGGGCAAGACCAGACAGAGAGGGCGAGGAGAGCAAGAGAGGAACAAATAGTCACCTGTGTATTGCCCTCTTGATTGTGTGGGAAGCTCGAACTCAATTCAAAATATACTATAAAGAGAGATTTTAACAGTATTAGCGTATCCTCACCTATATTCTATGTATAAACAAAAGAATATTTGTGTAGAAAAAAATTTCCTGCCCCCTCCTTCTCTACTTCCCCTCCTCCCTTCACCCTTTCTTTACATACACGCATCCATTCGCCCACCTTGGCCGACCAAGCCTTCAATGGATTGGTGCCAATCCTCTCCAATTGGAGGCTGTACGTATAATCACTCCTTTCTCACCCTTTAAACACGGTGCCTGATAGGAGCATAAACATAAAAGCGGATGAGCAATATTCTCCCCACCCCCATTTCTCCTGCAATATACCCCCTATGTAATAGCCACTCGAGCATTCCTCGCCCTCGAGTCCAGCCGTAGGGGATATTTTCTCGCATGGCAGATCCTTAGCTTGTGTACAGCTTGTGTAGGTCAACAAAAAGTACTCACGGCAGGTGTGTGCGCTAAACAAGGACAGCATACACTTAAGGAGGGTTAAAAAAAGACACTGGGTGCTAAAAATATGGCCTTGTACTCCCTTCATCGCAGGCATGAAGGCAAGCACCATCTGTTGTCTTTTGTAAAAAATAGATAGGCGCGCACAGCAAAGGTTGAAGGGGAATAAGGAGGGGGAGATGCCCTACCTTTGGCTGGGTGTGAGAGGGGTGTTTGTACGTGTGGGTACGATGGAAAAATCCACAGCTACTACCTTCACAAGTACAACAATGTCCCCCTTTTGCCATAGGCCAGTCTCCCTTGGTCGACTCTCTCTCTGACCCAATATTCTCATTTTTGTCTTGAATGTCTTAATTTGGATCGAGCCTCTGAACCGTGTTAGAGTTTGGCCAAAGTCGCACAAATTCTTTTGCCCAAAAATAGAGAGCACTCAGCCCTCGTCTCCGTGATTCTTCTGTTCCACGCTAAAAAAAGCACAAACGTGCCCAAAAGTGCGATTTTGGGTCATCGGGCATGGAAGATCCCCAGAGAAGTGATGCCCTCAGGTCTAGTCCCCCCTTTTTCCCTTTGACTGAATTTTCGACTAACTGTTAAGGTTGCCATCAAATGCTTCGCCACACGCGATGCTCTCCATCTGCTCCTTCGAAGTAAACGCCACTCGCAGTTCGACGGGATTGCATTGCTTGTTATGTGTCTCCCTTGGTATTACGCCAAACGTATTCGAGAGGCAACGTTTTTTTATTTCACTCTTGATCAGTATTCTCTTTGCTGCGCACGGTCATTCTTACCTTTTTTCGTTCGTCCTTCTTTTCCTGGACAAACCATTTCCAACTTCGTCATTTCATTTTCCTTCCCTTCCTTCGAAACAAGACTAGTGAATAATAGTATTGTGATCAAAGAGTTCTCGGGTGTGGTCACACTCCCACACCCAGCTCACTCTCCTCTCCTAGGGACAAGATGACAAGATTCATCCGAACAGACACAACGCGAGGTTGTGAAAAGACGAAGTACAAAAGGATTGCGCCTCACATACACACATCCGGGTCCCTCAACATTGGACAGTCTTGGTTGCGGTGACAAATACAAGATAAGGTTTGCTTTGCCGTTTCGTCGTGAGAGCCGATCAAGTTACCAGGATTGTAAACAAGGACAGGATATGCTTAAACGGTCAGACGGAATGGAAAGGAACGTTTATGATTTCAACAAAGAGCACCTCCACACGACATTTTTTTGTTGCAAGGTGACAAAACATACGAGGTAAGCAGAGAGGGATAGAAGATGCATTGTTGTGCACAGGATGTACACAACTGATTTCCAACCCAAAATGGAAGTCTTAAATCTTGGTCTGGACCAGCCTCTTCCCCTCGAATCGCTGTGACAAGAAAACCAAAAAAAAGAAGGCAACGGGGAGGGGAAGCTGTCGCGTCATTCGTCTCGATACCCTCGTCCACTTGTTTTCTTGCCCTCTCCCTCCTCCTCCTCTTCCTTCCATTGTTTCCTTTTACCCTGTCTCTTTCCCTCGTGTTTGCTCTATCTCCCTCCTTAAAATCAGACCACTGAATATAGCGCGTGCTTTCACCCCTCGAGGCAAGCCTCCTCGATATTCATGCTGGAGCGTAAGATAAGGAGTCACTGATCAAAGAGGAAAAACAAAAGTTTTGATCCGGTCTCTGTAGAGAGACCTTCTTCTGCCCCTTTGCTCTGTTTGCCACTTACTCCCATTACTCTCAAGGGGAAGAAGGGATTTAGTCTTTTTTTTTTTCTTTTACCGTACAAAGAAGCAAACCGTGTATTCTCTAATTGAAATTCAGCATGCTTTTAAAGAACGTGGTCTGCGCAGTGGTCTCGTTCCGGAACCAACCCAATGCTCGGAGCTTTTGCATTTGGCTACCATGAGAGCGAGTGGTTTAGTGGCGATATATTCCTCCGTACTTTTTGTTTCTCGGTTTCAGGTGGGGTGAATTATCTCAGGGTTACTCTGTTCTTTTTCTTCGGTCGTCGACTTCTGGCGTAACCTGAATTCCGATCATATAGACCGTTTTGTTGTCTAGCTGATCGATGATGTCCGATGAGTTTAGACATTAAACTTTTTTTTGTATTTCCTTCTTCAGTTTTTTTTTTGTGAGCTGTCTTTCAAAACGACCGCTGCGGATGGGATACAAATTCTTTTTGGTATTTTGCTTTTTTTTACATTCCTGCGGCAGAGCACATAAAGAGTGTTTAATTACAATGACACATCAAGCTTTTTGCTGACAAAAACAAAACGGATAACGAGAACACAAACTTTCTCTTGTTACCTGTTTGCGAGCCATATATTCAGACTCACTTTTTGATATACATGGAACATGGAAGAAGAAGAATGAAAAAACAATACGCCAAATCCTAAAACGGTGGCGAAAAATAAAACAACAATGCTCTTCGGGTTTTTAATACTCTGTCATGCATGATTTGTTGATGGGAACACGTCCATTGCCTGCCCAACAAACCGGTTCACATCCGTGACGCTCTCCGAATTGTACCAGAACTTTTTTTATACTGTTGTTTTTCTCTCTTTTTTTGCGGCAGTGTCTTATATATTGTACATATATGTAAACTGTGTGGAGGTAACAAAAAGAGTCGAAAGTCGATCATCTTGATCATCTGGAGATAAAACAAAGAGCTTGGTCGGAGAAGGTACTCCAAAGGACCAAACTGTTTGTACATTAACTTGTCGGTGAGTCTCCGTGTGCTCTCGGCACCTCCATACGCCTGATTGGACAGTGTTCTTTAACCCTTATCCTACGCAGTCAGGAAAAGAAAAATACAAACCAGTAAAAATGAAGTCAAAGTCGAATAAACTGCATAAAATATCTGAAGGTTAATCGGCTCCTGCTCAGACGATTTGTAACAAAGGCAATAAAAACATTGATGACGAGCGACGGCGTACCAGTCATGTTGATGGTTTCTTAGAATGGAAAGCAATGTGCGTGAAAGGAGTCAGCCTGGCCATGTTTTTGCAAGTCTTGTCGTATGTCAAAGCTTTAAGCTTCAGAGAAAGCGAGGTAGGCAGGTAAACAAATGAAAGTTGTGCGTGCATGTTTTCGGCTGCGTCATACTGGGAAATGCGGGTGAAGGCATTGCCACCGTCACTGCGGCCCGAAAGGGCGATTTCTGCTCTGCTCCATTCGGAACCTTCTTAGTCATCCACGTAACCATGAGTAGGGCGCAACAAAAGGCGGCCAATAAAAATATGTTAAACTAGCGAAGGAGTATATTACGTGTATTTCTTTCTATGTAACTATTGAGGGACTCCCCTAAGCATAGAGTATAAGAAACAAAATGGGGAACGCAAATTCATTTTACGCGTCCACTTTCATCTCGCCAAACCGATCTTCAATCGTCTTATCCTTGGTAGACGAGCCGTTCACACCGTTACTGCTCGAAGCAATAGGCTTGCCATCGTCAATCTCGACCTCCATCTTATAGTCTGTATCCTCTGTTGTAGCGTTTGCCCCCTGCTCTTTTGGCGTTTCTTGTGCTGCTGCCTTCTTCGTTGTCTGCTCCGAGTCGGATTCTTCATCACTCTCCGTTGACGATGTATCTGATCCAGAGTCTTGAATTTCTGGCCACATCTCGCGAGGAGCTGCCCATCCACACTCTTCACAAAGCTTAGTTACTGTAGGATCGTGGGGTTGTTTGGGACAGTTCTTGATTTGGTTCAGGTATCGGAGTGGAAGGTCGTAGTCTAGTAGTTGCACATACAAGCAATTGTTAATATGGAAGAAAAGGTAGGCGAGTGTAGGCAGTAGGGTCTGACGCAGTAAGCCACAACACGTGAGGGTCATTGCATGGTGGCAACAAATAGAATACGTTGTGCTGCCCCCCTCAAACTCAATCTTTCATATCTGGTCCTCCTTCATCCAGAAAAAAAAAATACATCCAAAATTTTAAGGGCATTGGTTGGAGGTGCCAAAATGAAGGAGCATTGTTTCCTGTTTTGGATTGTCAAACTCTCCGTTTTCCCACATTCCCAACGCTCTTCACCCATCGACTGCCCAGAACGGCCTTTTTGTCTGAATGCTCGGTACTTACGAATGCCATCACAATGACTTGAACGGTACGAATTTAAGAGGATGTGTCAGAGTGGAGAAGCAAAAAGGTTAGAACGAAATGCCCCGTTTCGATTTTTTTTCTTTGTGGAAGGTCAATGCATATCATCCGAGAAAGTACAACATCCCAATGGACAGATCAGAGGGGGGAACGAAAACGTACGGTGGCCTAGTTGTGTAGCGGCAGTCGCAGATGAGGTACAGAGTCTGCTTGTGGTCAGGAACTCTCCATCGTAATGGCTCAAAGGTTGTACCCTTGTGAGACTTGCCATCACACCTAACAAGGGGACAAATGCACAAAAGAGAGAGAGGTGGATGATTAGGTCCAAGTGATATCATATATCCGTACCAAGTGTATCAAGGCATGACAGGGTAACATACCAAGGCCCTTTCTTCGTAAGGCCACATGTGCACCATTCCTTGATTTGGCCGGGTCGGAGGTTACGGACCGTACAGGGATTGTACTATCCATGAAAGGGTAATAGTGTTAGATCAGAGCCAAAAGTGTGGGAGGGACAGTACAATGAATGAAGGCATTATCCTTACGTTGGTCACTTTGGGCTTCTTAACGCAGTGTCCAAGGTCTTCAATGTCCATTGCTGAAATGAAAGGGTAGGAAGTGAGGTGAATGAGATGCGGGAGATGGGAGACGAGCTTGGGGAAGTGATGCAAGTAGAACTTGAGCAAATAAAAAGTGTGGAGAAGGCCGTTTGTCCGAACACCCAAAAAAAGAAGGTTGGGCTTCTCAACGTGAGTCGTGGAAAATGTCTGGCAGCATAAAAAAAAAGCCACCAAGAAAGGACCAACCTTGCTCCCACTTATGGGTTGTTCGTGTTGCATTCAGAAACTGGTCACTTCTTTCCTTCCTTGAATCAGACCATGATCGCACCACCAGTTATTCAGCGGGGCCTCAAGACCCTGGACAGAGCTCTCTTCAACAAGACGATTGATTGCATGGCCATTCGCATCCCTGCTGCCAAGGTCATGGAATGTCGCAAGGCCATTGGACGGTATGGGCAAAGTGGACACAAAAAAATCAGCACGCCACCAACCGAAAGAGGACACATGGCCATAACACATCACTCTTGTCTCTTTTTAAAATCGTATTATCATATAGGGATCTGCTCCAAGAAGCTAAGATTCGCAATGTGGTCGACAGTGATGATGGCGCAAAGGACAAGCGTCTCGTTTTACTCAACTTGAACATTGATAACGAAGACCTCACTGGCGCCTCCGATTCGACAAAGGAATATATCAAAGAGCATGGCTTTGGAGTTGTCAAGACACATTTCCAAGTGGGATATGACTATTGGACGGCAGATGAAGTCTTAAAGGCATTGTTGCCTGAAGATGTTTTGGACGAGGTTCCTTCGGGCTTTACCATTGTCGGCCATATTGCCCACATGAACCTGCGCGACGAGTACTTGCCTTGGAAGCATTTGATCGGCCAGGTGATCAAGGACAAGAACCCAACTATCCGTACAGTGGTCAACAAAACGGACACGATCGACACCACTTTCCGCTTCTTCAAGATGGAGGTCCTTGCTGGTGACGATGACATGATTGCCGAAGTCGTAAGTTTACAATTTTTATTCCTTGAACCGCAGTAAAATGTCTTAGCTGAAACCTAGCATGAATGTTAACGAGACGCTTTCTTCTGAACTCACAATTGATCCCAACGTAGCGTGAGAGTGGCTGTCGATTCAAGTTTGACTTCTCGCAAGTGTATTGGAACTCACGTCTGCAGAACGAGCACGAGCGCTTGATCAAGATGTTCAAGCCCTGGGATGCTGTGTGCGATGTCATGGCTGGTGTCGGACCCTTTGCCTTGCCAGCAGCCAAGAAGGGTTGTTTGGTCTATGCCAACGATCTTAATCCAGTGTCGTACAAGTTCATGACGGAGAACGCACGCCTGAATCGTCTTGACACGGGTGATGGTCACAACCTCAAGCTGTACAATATTGACGGTCGCGACTTTATTAGACAGGCTGTGGAAGATCTGGCCAAGTCTGGATACAATGCTCAGGTTGCCAAGCAACGCGAAGTGGCCTTGCTGAAGAAGCAACAGGAAGTAAAGGAAAAGAGCAAGCAAAAGAAGCAAACGAAAGAGAGTGGCGAAGAGAAGCAAAATACCCAGGAAGCAGCATCAGCATCAGCAGCAGCCGTTGCTACATCAGTGTCCACTCTGGAATCAGGATCCAACTTTAAGACGTTTGACCACTTCGTGATGAACTTGCCAGCATCGGCGATCGAGTTTTTGGATGCATTCCGTGGACTCTTCAAGGGTAAAGAAGCCGAAATTCCAGAGCCTAAGCGTCAGCTGCCAATGATCCACTGTCACTGCTTCTCAAAGAGTGAAGAGCCCGAAAAGGATGTCAAGGAACGCGTCGAGGCAGTCATGGGAGGTCCTCTGGATATGGATTCATTCCACCTGCACTTTGTTCGCAAGGTGGCACCCAACAAGGACATGTTTTGTGTTTCATTCCGTCTACCCTCTGAGATTGCCTTTGCTAGGTAAGGATCAATATTTTTCTTTTATTAACAGAGTCAGCCATAATATCTTTATCGAGTTGGTAATAAATGGAAAAGCTTTGCCCGAAATCAGGTTTTGATTTTTAATGTCTGTCTGTCATACTCCTTTTTGCGTACAACTCTTATACTCTTTTTTTGGATAGCGATGCCAAGCGCAAGGCCTCTGAAGATGCATCACAGACGAATACTGAAGCTGGCCAGGCAAGCGAAAGTTCTGTGCCAGTCCCTGACGAGAAACGACAAAGAGCAGAGTAGACTGGTGAGAGGTTGGTGTTTTTTTCTCGACTCTCCACGATAGGCACCGGTATAATAATAAAGAAGAGCAATATCCAATGTGGTTCCCAATAGCATAATTTTGAGACACTGTCGCTCCAATTGCCTGTATAATGTAGAAGCTCCACCCAATTGGTTCCTGAAACACTTAATTTTGTTTGTTGGGGAGGGAATAAAAAGAACAGACAATTGGGTTGAAAGACATCAAAGTTTATTGATATGCATTCTGTTTAACAGAAGCTGGAAAATGAAGCAGCAATGTAAAAGGAAAGAGCAAGAGCGAGAAAAAGAGGAAATCGGAAAAAAGGTGATGAACAATAAAATAGAACAAACAATTGCGCCATCAAATTGAGAGATGG
This sequence comes from Actinomortierella wolfii, assembly GCA_016098105.1. Classification (NCBI taxonomy): domain Eukaryota; kingdom Fungi; phylum Mortierellomycota; class Mortierellomycetes; order Mortierellales; family Mortierellaceae; genus Actinomortierella; species Actinomortierella wolfii. Next base: position 15,578 of record JAAAIY010000216.1, read on the forward strand.
AAGAGAAGGAGAGAGTGACTGAGAGAGATAGACTCATCCATCTTACAACTTGGCTCGCAGCTTGATTGTGTCGACATTCTTGTTCTTGTTCTTCTCAACATACCAACCCATCTCGCAACCCTTGCGCTCAAAGCCGCACTTTTCGTAAAAAGGTACGTTCTTCTCCGAGCAATCCAGGATAACCTTGTAACAGCCAACTGAAGCGCCGATGGACATGAGTGTTTCAATGATGCGCTGGCCGAGCTTCTTGCCCTGCTGATCCGCCCGAACGGCAATATCCTCAATATGGCCGACCAAACCGAGCTCATGAATAAACTTGCGCTCGATCACCACCGTGCCTGCCGCGACAATCTTGCCCTGGCCCAAGGGGACAAGGTCAGCAGCTGTTGGTACCGTACCCGGAGATCCTGCAGTCTGAGTGGCATCCTTGCGACGGTCCTCAATGACGATAGTGTAGTAGTGGTCGTTATGTTGCTTCAAATAGTCGAATCGCTCCTGGAACTTTTCGTACGAAATCTTGCCCACGGTTGTCAGAACCTCCAACGTTGACAGGAACGAAGTATTATCGCGGACGATCCAGTCGGTCTTGGACAGGGGTCGAATAACATGTCCTGCAGGCAGGAGGGTCTGCAGAGAGTCCGGGATCAACGAGGCGTTGAAGAGAAGGTTATCCGCGTTTGGTGTGTTGACGGGTGCCATGATTTTTCTATAATATTGTTGTTATTGTGTGTGGATGTTTGTTTTTAGCTTCTTCTTGTGTCTTGTATATACAAAGAACGGCGGCGTCGAATTATAATGCTTGGCTCTTGACTTGAATGAAATGGGATTGATGAAAAAAAAGACGAGAAATGAAGTTAGATGAATGTAAGAAAAAGTGGAGGACAATAACGTAAGAAACAAAGTCCTATCTATTTTTGAATTTTGAATGTTTGTATCCGTGGACATTCAAACTGAACGACTGAGCCCAAGCAAGGTACACACATACCCGCACTCTGTTTCTCGTCCCCTTTTCTCCCCCCCCCAACCAAATAACCAGCTCCATATCTTCACTTCAGGGGTGGCAATTGCATCTCATATAGTCTGTTGCCTCAAAACATTTTTTCGTTTCGTCTTTTTGATTCCTAACCTAAAGAGACTGACAATAGCCTCTATTTTCGTGTCTCTGAATCTTTCATAACCTGGTTATACATCTCCTTCTTGGATCCTTCAGCTATTGCACTACTAGTGGCATGACATCCCACAGAGACAAAAATCTTTCATTCTTTGTGCAAGATACTTTGATGTTTCTCCGACTTTGTCTTTGGCAAACACTACAAAAATAGGGAATGATACTTATCTCCATCTTAATCATCACTACTGATTCTCGGTGATTTTCGTAGACGTCATTGAAATGGCGATCCATGAAGATGAAGCCTGAAAATGTTGTACGACTAAAACAGTTCAAGGTGTTATAAGAAATCGATACCGCGTCGAAGATGAGGAGGATATCACCCTCCCCAATTGCTGGTAGCATTTCCTCTTGTGAAAAAAGCTATATAACGAGTATCATACGGCTATTACGATACGTCACAAGGATAACTCATGAATGGCCCACTCTAGTGATCAATACTGGTATAGACACTGATGTTGCTCAGTGATGCTTGAAAAATAAATCACATGTGGGAGATGATCAATGGATAACATGTTGCCGCTATGCAAAGCGGACAAAAAGTTTTTGTCATGTCGGAATCCTTTTTTATTATTATTTCTCTTGCAAATCATGTCAAAGCAAATGGAGAAAAAAAAAAAGGAAGAAAAAAATAGAGTATAGTACAATAGTTCAGAGCATGAGAAGCGAAAAAAGTGAAATGTGCGGCAGTGGGTTGTGGGACGGAATAGCCACCAATTCGGTTATTCTTTTGCTACTGAGAAAATGAACAATAAAAAGGTAAGGAGGAGGAGGGGGCAGAAGGGGAACGGTAGATTTTTTTTGTGGATTTAGGTGACCTCTACAGCCGCGTCGTTCGATCAGACTGCGATCCTACACTTTCGCATCACCAAAGGAACTTTGAGTATGATAGTAGATGTGAATAAGGATGGATAGAGCACTCTCGACAAGCAATAGAGGTCAATGAATAATAATACAACTGATTTAAGAGATCATGGAAGCGAAAAAGGAATGAAACAAAGAGGAAGAACGTGAAGATTTGTAGAATATGAGTTTGTGCAAGAAAAAAAAGGGTACCTCCTCAAATGCGCCGCCTTGTAATCACATATTTCGCGCCGCCATTTGGGTTATTTTTTGTTGTTGTTGATGATGAGGATTTGAAGAGAGGAAGGCGTGTAGCCAACGGGTAACTTCCATTTCGCTTAAGGCTTACGGTACTCATTCAAGACCGGGTAAATAGCCTCAAACGCCTGGTAAATCTCCTCTCGCACCTTGGCACCCGTTAGGACAATCTTGCCCGACACGAAGATCAGCAAAACAATCTTGGGCTTGACCATACGGTAGATCAGACCAGGGAACAGCTCAGGTTCGTACTAGAAAAAAATAAAGTGCCCAAAAGCGTGGATGAGTCATTCAAGTACATGTAGCGCCATGAGAACGTGGAGTTCTTCCATCTACGTTGATTCAGTCTGGCTTCACTTACCGATGTGAAAGGACCGTGAGCATAAGCAAGACCCTCCAAACGGATGGGGAATTTGACATCACACGAGCCGACAATGTTTTGGATCTTAAAATCGGTAAACTTGGCTGGGAAACCAAGCTTCTGGATGATACGAGCGTACTTGCGCGAAGCCAGTCGCGAGTCATCCTCCGATTTGGCTCCTGTTACCACCATCTTACCCGAAGCGAAAATCAGCGCTGTTGTCTTTGGGTCACGGATACGCATGATGACAGCTGCAAAACGCTATTTGCATTAACCGTCAGCGGAGGCGGTGATCGTGGTTGGAACGCCAAGCATCCGAGTTTGCATGCAATAGTCGAGAGGCCACGATGGACAAGACCACAAGCAAAAGCGATGTCCAGAGAAAAGCCAGAACAAGCGCGAACAGAGTACGCAATGTTACAGAGCCATTAGAAAAGACAATGGTGGATCGAGATGTGGTATAGATAATGAAGAGAGATAGATAAAGAGAGTGGAGCGATGAATACCCAAAGATGCTTCGAACCAGCCAATCTCTTTGTCACAATCTCTTTGCCACCGAAGTCCCATATATAGTTTTTGTGTGTCTATGCCCATTTGTGTTAAATGGTAACCCTCCCCATATCAGCACTCAGACTATTTTCAAGGTGAACTGCTCAAATAGTACCTTTGGGTTGTATTCTGCATTGCGTGCGTGTAGGGCAATGGTCTTAAGATCCAAACGACAGTCCAAGTTGACGGTAGCGACAATGTTTTGTCTATGTAGAGATGTATAAGACAAAACATGTATAGGTTAGCACAAATTGCGCTCACGTACATTGACCTACACTAATAGACAACAAGGGCGCAAGGGCCCCTGTCTCCGCAGCATTTGATGGGCACTTTTGGCCATTTACACTTACAAAGTGGGTACGATACCAGCTACTCCAGCCAGGGGTGCGTCAATAGCTGCCTGGTCGTCTTTGGACAGCGTAGGGGCAGCAGCAGCAGCATTAACGACCTGGTCGTTGGGCTGCTGTGTGGATGAGTTAGGAACGGCAAACATGGTGTGTATGTGTACGTAACAAGTGGTGATAGTGTGTGTGTATGTATGTGTGGAGGATAGGTTCACAGGTGATGTGGTGTTTCTTAAAGGCCTGTTATATCAAGTGTGGCACCGAGTGACAGGATAATTTGGCGGCAAAAAACGCTTTCAAACGAGGGCAGAAAGTGTGTGTTCTGTATCAGAGAGTGTGGAGAGAGAGAAAGAGAGGAGAGGGTTCACACTATGTCGTTTTCTTTTCTAAGTCATTGTAAGAATAATGTAGAAGCATGGAGTCATCCAGAGAGAGAACAATTAGCACATGTCAGTCTAATACGGCCTACAATGCCAATTGTCTGCACTGAGAGCAGGAGGCAGATGCCTGTTTCAGCCATCGTGTGCACAAGTTGAGGATCAGAGACGCACCTTGGTCCCAATCACAGCTGGGAGATGTATATATACCAGTGATGAGAAGGAGAGAAAGAAACGAAATGAAGATTTTGCGAGGGACAATCAGCCGATGGACAACACGTAATCCATATTTATGCAATTTAAAATAACAGTCACACCTCGACTGCACCAGGAGGTGCTGGCGGCCACTGCTCAAACGAGGAGTAAAAAGGAGAGAAGCAACTTTTTTTTATGTTAAGCCTACAGAGATGGGATGAAGGGGGGGGGTATCAATCGGTGAAATATGACAGTGGAGGATGGGGGAGGCAAAGGAACAAAGCCTAGAGAATACGCAAAAAGAGGTTTACTCGTGAAGTAGAGTGATTTTAGCTCCATTGCTAACGCCAGTCAAATTGTCTTCACGAAGTGATGTGAGAAGGTCTTGCGCCTTGACAGCCACCGATGCCGAGTACTCTTGTCGGTTCTTGCGCCGCCTGTCGCGTCGGTTAGCATCACTATCTCCTCCCTTGCGCAACGACTCGAGAAGGTTGTCCATCATACCCTTGGCATCGTCGTTGGCACCATCCGATTCGCCGTTGCCGCCGTTGCCATTGATGTCTGGCACTTTGACCCGGTTGCGCTTGGCCGCCATTTGTTCTTGCCGTTGTTTGGCCGCCATCTTGGCCTTCTCGCGCTGCTGCTCCCGTTCGCGCTGCTTGCGGTTGTCGTCGCGTGCTTTTTCGAACGAAGCAGTAAACGTTTTGAAGATACCAAAAAACTCGTCCGGTTTCATGATGACTGGGTCCTCTCCGAAGAATTTGACGCATTCCTTGTACACAACATCCATTTCAGCCATCGCTGTCTCGGCTTTCGTAAACTGTGCTTCACAAGAGGCCACGAATGGTGTCATGATTTCGTAGAACCGATCCTCAGGGCACGATTTGTAGCCATTGGGGTAATGCGACTCCAGCTCTTTCTTAAACTCTGTAATCTTGGTCTTGATATGAGTGAAATCTGCTAGAAGATCAGGCAGTGAGACTAAATGGAAGGATGCAAAAAGTGTTAATTAGTAATATATAAAAATGCCTATATTTCGTATTGTCGTGTAGAGAGAGAGAGAGAGAGAGTATACCTCTGCAGGCTTCACCACACGGCGCGAGCTCATCTTGATAGCCCAGCAAATGAGGAAGGGTACTCTCAGTGATGTTGGATAAGAAGTGTAACAGTGTCATGCTTGGTGCATTTGTTGCCTTGGTGTCAACAAGCTATACGATCAAAAAGAGGTACTCTGTTAGCATCCTATGTCTGTCAACGTCGAGATATCAACACCTCAAGTACTCTAAGCTTACCTTGTTGATGCTAGCAATCTTGAAACCAAAGGCACCACCATTGTGTCCCGAGCCGTTCATGTAGTTACCCAACATCAAAATGAGATTCAGTAGCTCTCTGAAGTGCTTAGCATTCTTCAATCCCTTGCTGGCGGTCGTGACCGCGTGGATTGCCTGATTAAAGAGAAGTAGCGAAAATATTGTTAATATTACTCCAAATGATCGTCTGAACAAACATAGACGATAGGGAAGTAAACAAGATCATACCTCGATCACACCATCCAAAAGTCCCTGGAAGGTAATCTTGAACTTAAGAGCTTCTAGTCGCTGTTGGTAACGCTCGACCTTCAGCATCTCCACGAAGAAGGCTTCGGGGCGACCAAGCATCAGTTTAACATCTTCTGGTGCATCCTTATACTCGAGCAGCTTGCCAGTCTATAGTGTGTATGGAGGATGGTGGGGCATTAGCACTCTTGCAGCAACAAATATAATGTTTTTTTTCATTACCCTGTTTTCTATCACAAATGATACATACCTCTTCTGCGTCAGGAACAAACTTGAGAAGATTGGTAATCTGGACAAGGGTCAAGCATTCTTCGTCCATGCGCAAGATGGCATTGCGGATTTCTGGATATGTTTGCTTCATGCCACCCAACATAATATTGAGCTGGTAGGCACGACGTTGGTCCAGAATGAGGATCTCTTGATTCTTCTTGGACGCACGAGGCTCCTTATATTCGACAATCTTGGCCAAGAAAAGTTCTTCCATATTGCCAAAAATGCCACTCTCGCCCAGGGCTCGCTGCAGTGCTTGCTCGTCCACACCACCAGCGCCCCAAATGGTATTGCCGACGTTCATGTAGTTGAGTTTGTCCCACTGCAGTGCCTTGAGCTTGACTTGAGCCGTCAAGGCATCCTTCTTCTTGTTTGCATTCATCATCATACCAGGTGCAGGGGGAGCACCGGGTGGTGGTGGTGGGCCACCAGCCTTGCCAGGAGGTGGTGGCGGAGGAGGGGGACCACCAGCCTTACCAGGTGGCGGCGGCGGCGGCGGTGGTGGTGCACCCCCAGTAGAAGGTCCAGCAGGTTTGGGTGATGATGAGCCACCAGACGAGCCGCCCAAGGCCTTTTTCTTGGCTGCAAGCATGGCTGCCAGGGTTCCCTTGGGAGGTTCGTCGTCGGAATCCGAGTCGTTTCCTCCGGCTCCTGGAGGCTTAAGTCCACCCTTGATTGCATTACTCAGCAGACCACCCAGTCCACCAGGTGGTGGCGGTGGAGGTGGTGGACCACCACCTGCAACGGGTGGAGGAGGTGGCGGTGGTGGCGGTACACTACCACCAGCTACTGGTGGAGGTGGTGGAGGAGGAGGAATGCCACCAGTAGGTGCTGCAGATACAACATTAGCATCTCCGTCTAGTGAATCATGATTCGCAAAGAATAATGCTAAGTTAGACCAAACGAATATAAATTTCATCGACCATGTTTTCAGTGCATTGCACACAGGTGCTTACCAGATCCTTCGTCTGTCTTACTACCCTTGCCACCTTTACCGCCCTTGCCAGATCCGCCAGATCCGCCAGATCCACCAGAGCCAGCTTCACCAGAGCCAGCACCAGCAGGACCTTCGGGTAGCTTAACTGCGCCAGGATAGCGGAAGCCGTTGGCCTTCTCGAGTTCCTCAGTTGCAGCAGCGTCTGGTTCACCAACAGTAGTAGAAATTTTGTTGCCATAGCGCTCCTGTAAGACCTGGCCCTCGAGTTTAGTCTGTTCGATCAGTTTTCGAATCTTGTCCTTGTCAACAACTGGATAATCGTTGCTGACGCCTCCCACACCCTGATTATTGGGACCTGTACCAATAGAGACACCCGTTTGCATGCCTGCCTCTGTCATGATTTGATTGGCATCCTGCAGCGACTTCAACAAATGTTTCAGTTGAGCATCCTGCATGGCTAATTTTGCCTGTGTTGCTGTCTCAACTTCATTCAGTTTGGCTTGAAGTGTTTGGATAGTGTGTCGAGAGAGTCTCAGTAAATCTTCCAGAGAATACACCTTTGCCTTAAGCTGTGCAACCATACCATCTATTTAATTGACAATAGATGAAACAAATGTCAGTGCGCTGCAAATGTACCCTTCATGTGGAGATCAAGAACAAAAAGAATCAAGCCATTCTGTTGTCAAATCTTACCATCCTTCTGACCGACTTCAAGCTCCAGCTCATTCTTCTGTCGAATGACCTTCTCCAACTCTGCTCGCGCTTGCTTGGCATCCTCGAGAGCGTAGTTGAGCCGATCCTGATCCACGAGCTTGCCAACCAGTTGATGGACGGAAATGCCCAGTTTCTTTTCGAAATCATCCGTGATTCCTCGTCGATCCAAAACGACCTGGGTTACAATGGCGTCCATCAGTTGGAAGTATCGGATCCGCAGATCTCCTTCTTCACGGATCAGCAGCATGTGCTGCAGCAACGACAGGAAGAAGTCATATGCACGACTACTCTCTACGGACCGAAGAAGGGCATGGAACACGTCGTAAGGATCTGACATGTCGTGAAGGATCTGATGGTTGTAAAACTCGACCATGTCATCGTAATCGTTCTCCGCCTCATCTTCATAAATATCCAGTTGCCTGTCGATCAAATCGTGGTTCAGGCTCCTCATTTTCTATTCGGTGATGGCAAAGGAGAGTGGTTAACATCACGACTACATATTATTCATACCAAGTATACTTCACGAGCTTTGATGCTTCTTACAGAGATGATACGAGTCAAGCCACTTGTCGTCAACTGGCTACGAAGGTGGATTCGGAGCTCAATGTCATCAACGACTTGGAGCAGCGCATTGACGAAGACAACGTTGGAAAGCTATTATAACAGTACGAAAATTGTTCAGAGACAAATTAAGAGAGGTTCCTACCACAAAGAGTTCCGTACATACACTCAAGATACGTTCCAATGGACATCTCAATGGTAAAAAATATAACATACCACATATTCAATCAAATGGCTGTCCATTGTGCCAGCCTTCTTTAGGTCGTCGCTCATGCCGACCGTGGTACCGAACCGGCCACGACCGTCAATTGTGTTTTCGAGAATACGCATCCAGGCATCAAAGCGTGCACTCTCCTTCCAATAGTCCTGAACCTGATCAAGACCCTCTAGAACCAGCTTGTGACCCATGGGTACTTCACAATAGCACAAGAAGGTCAGGACCTCAACCACCAGCTTGCGCGTTTGGAGCTGGGGCGAAGTTATCGAGAAGCAGAGTGCATAAATGCATGGTGGGTATTTGATAGCTTCTTGGGCACCCCACCTGTTGTTGAGCAATGTCTTTAAGCACTTGACTATCTCATGCTCCATAGCAAGGTCTGCCTCGCGTCTAAAGTGGAGTGTATGCATAAGTAAAGGAGTGTGTCAGAGTGATCCATGCGTGGAAATAGAGAAAATAATGCTGCGTATATGCCTTCTAAATCGCCCTAAAGGACCACTAGTCGCCAATTTTGTACCTGGATGGTCGGTGATTCAAGGCTGCAAGTGCCGTCGACAAAATCTGTTGTCCGCGGTTCTGAATGAAGATCCTCACCCATCTATGACCGATACAAGGAGAAATATAAGGAGGAAAAAATTGAGTTTGATATCCTCTTCACATGTAAGCCATTAGAGACAACCCAGCCAAGGAGATAAGAGACATACGAAATAGGCTGGGATTTGAGGGAGACATGTAAGGCAACGAGGACTTTGATGTCCATATTCCTGAGATCGGCATCCTGCTGTAGCTTGCGGACATAGTATTCAGGTGATGTCTTGTCGATGTACCCTTCTTCTCGTTTCCTTTGCTAAACTCAGATGCATACCAAACAAAAAATATAGACCAATGATTCAATTGCAAGGTTAATGCCAAAGTGTTGAGGCCTCGGGGTCCTTCGTCATCCAGTATTCCAAAAAGAGGATATCACAATGATGTGCAGATACTCATTTCCATCTAAAGAACATGCCTTGGTTTGCTCCTGCGACTCGTGTTGATAAATAAGCTTCCACTTGTTGTCAACGGACAGGTTCATCATGGCCTTTCGCTGCTCTGGTTCGTGCATGCCCATGTTATTCTAAATAAGCAGTAGGACAACGACATAGAAACGCAAGAGAGAGAGAGAGAGAAAAAAAAAGAAATTGGTCGATCAAAATGCTCACTGTTGCTGACAAGACTTGATTGTTCAAACAGGATGCTGACATGAACACACGCGTTCGTAAGCAAATAGCCAGTGTTGCGAGAGGACTGAGACTTATTGGCTGCAGTAGTGCAATAGAACAGTAGAATGCCCACCCTCTCTTGCACTCCCTCCCCTTTTCCGCGGCATCATGTACTCGCGATCGAAATTGATCATCCTGAGACAGACTGGCAGCTCCTAAAGTACCTTTCGACCACCTTTTTTTTTCTACGGATGGCGACACCACGATCCACATATCCTCATCATTTTTGTCATCCTACATACCATAAAGTCAAGAAAGCGATCTTCGATTTCTTGGTCGGTACGAGGCCGGGCAAGCGACATGGCCTCCGTTCGGCCAGCCTCACTACCAGAGGTCGAGGTCCGGTAGGACCTGACCGACTGGGTGTCAAAGTTATTGTTGTGGTTGCTGTTGTGTGGCGACATGGGACGGTCCATCGACGAGGACACCCGATGGTGACCCGATGCAAAGCTAGCGATGACGTTGGCAGTGGCAGTCGACACGGGTCCAAAGTAGGAAGGCGTTGGTGCTGGGTAGTTGACTGCTCGTCCAGGCGAACTACTCGCGTGGGTATATTCGAATGACGGCACAGAAGTGGAATTGCCAGCGCCACTGCTTGGAGAGGAGGAGGAAGAGGAGTGCTGTTGATTGCTGGTGCTGTTAGTGCTGTTGGCGCTGTTACTATTACTGCTGCTGCTGGGCGGGTAATTGCCCTGTTCGGACGAATTGAGGTTGAGGCTCGCCCGCGGCTGGTAGGTTGTCTGTGGGACGTAAGGCACCGTCGAATTAGGAGGGAAGAAGGCGGACGAGCTAGCAGGATTGGGTGTTGGATAAGAAATGGAGAGGGAATTAAGCGGGGGAGAATGGGATGAATGCTTTCTGTGATGGCTGCCACTGCTGCTTGCATTGCTGCCAGTGGACTTTTTCTTGCCCAGATGTAGGAGTTTGTCCATTCTTGTTCCTCTTGTTCACGACTCTAATGTGGTGTCCCCAATGGAGTGAAAATGCCCAAGGTCGAATACAACGTAATAAAAGGAGGCCGGGCGCTGGAGGAATGGGAACGGGCCAGTGAGGGCTGTGGGAGAGAATGTGCTCGTTCGTTGGTCCTGATTGGAGTTGCACACTGATGCTCAGGGCAGGCTGGAATGGGAAGGGGGGGAGAGGTTGAATGGGCGGATGAATGGATGGAAAAAGGAAAAGCGTCAACCAGGAAGGTAGGGATGGCAAGACAAAGAAGTCAAAAACACGTTGCTGTTGTTGTTTGTTGCTGCTGTTGTTGGTGGTGGTGAGCGTGAGAGGCGAAGAGGAGAGGAAAAGAAGTTAAGAGAAAGAGCAAAAACGAAAATGCTGCTGTTCAAACAAGGTTCATCATCATTGCACACTCTCCCCTCGCTCTGGGTGGAGTTTGTACGGCATCCACTTCATATCTAAACATGCTTTTTTTATGTTCTTATTTTGCTCAACGGCCTCTAACATGCTCTTACTTCAAAGTGTTGGTGCTTAAAGTGGAGTGTGTGTTCCCCCCCCCCATGCTTTTCTTCTCTCCTGCAACGTGCTCACTAGCCTCTCCGAGGTCGAGGAGAGCAAGAGAGATTGAGAGGCTGCCCCATCCATGCTTTTTATAGGGAACCACCATGTAAGGGCTCAACAGTATTTTCACTGTTACAACAGGATGGTAAAGTACAAGATCTCTTCTTCCCCCTCCCCTTTTCTTCATTGTCGGCACTGTTTCTCATTTGCACAGCCATAATCGCCTCTCATGCAGCCACTGCAGCACACCAGGTAGTCGAACATCGAACATCCATTATCGAAAATGGGATAATGATCGGTGCTAGCCGATACTTTTTTGATTGGGCCGTACAAGAAGCTTAGGAAATCATCTTGCCGGTAACCAATAAGGCACGACCCTCGTAAAGCACATGTACGTGACAAGGCGCCTTATAAATCAAGCATTTACGCCATTGTTCGAAGGGTTGTTTGTTTCTCAAAGGCGATGTCTACATTCCAACCTCTTGTCTCCAATTCATCCCCTGAAATCATATTTCTTAAGACTGTGCTTGTGTCCAGGTAATCCGTGTGTTGCAGTGACTTCGGCCCCTGTGAAATTGGGCCTAACGCACGATACTCGGATTCAACGAGCTATCCTACGTTCTGCTTCAATCTCAACGGTCAAGGTGTGTCCAAGATTGAACTTATGCTGACCTTGGCACATTCTCAACCTCTACTCAAAGGCTGGTCCATGACGGACATGTCTGAAAGCTCAGTTTGGTTATGCTTTATTGCTAACATCCAGGTGGTGTGAGAGGAAGTTCTAACTATTTGACAGGCTATTGCCAAGCATATTCGCGCTTCACGACTTATCGCTCCAATTGTTTTCCATTTCAAAGGACTACTGTACCAATCTGAAGATGTTTCCGCTGAGCAATGCATCATCTGATTATGGATTTGTCACCAAAAAAGAGAGTATTCGCCCCTTCTATGACATACCGTAGTTTACTTAGGATGTTTGTTGACATTATTTGACTTTTATCCAGGTATCGACTTTGCCGGCTTCATTCTGTCTTCACCATTACTGCTACCAGTAGAGCATACAAGCATGTTAATGTTGTACTTTCTGAACAGCAGTATTACTTACTGAATGCATTTTATCCCCACCAGCATTGAATCACTCGCCATGGTTTCTATGTTTCTCCTTTACAGTTCCGAGAGTCTAAACTTTGGGTATCGTTGTTCGATTGGTGTGCATCTCTAATTATTCTCGAATCATGCCCAAGCTGCTGGAAATACCTATCATTCTTAAGCAGTGCTTTATCAGGGCGCTGTGGCAAGCTGGTGAAGGACGCTACCTTGATATAACTGTAGCTTTGGAGGGTGCCCTGATACCTTCAAGACATCGACAATGATTAGCCATATCTCAGTGATCCCCAGACTATTGGTGATTGCCATCAACGATAGAAATTACAAATCTCAGAATATTGCTACCCCAGATCAATAAACACCAAGGCTCAAGGGTAGCCCAGGTGGCGTGATGAAGAAACTATAGCGTCTCACGATGTGTTGTGTGCTGATATTATGCCTAATACTTGTGGACGCGCACTACACTCGCAAGAAAATCCACATGTAGTAATAACTATTGAAAAGTTCCAGGATCTGTGGTTGTCATGACAACCCTATGCTTCCAATTAATTGGATTCCTTTCGAACTCAACGGCTACCAACGGCGACTACGAGCCGTACGGAAGAGGAATGGATGTTCAAAAAGAGACTGTAGATAAGCCTTTGGGGCGTTCCAATCTTCAGGAAGAGACAGGCTTTTGAAGAACAATTTCTATGGCGGTGTTGTGTAGTTTAGCGTGGGTTCATTCCGAGATTTCGTGGCAGGCCAAAAAAACAAAAAGGCAAACATGACAGTTTTTAAAAAAAGCACTTCCATGAGTATTATTGAAGCAATGAAGCTCGTGATATTTACTATAGTATGTTGAACGGAGTAGATGACTACAGATAAAAGCATTTTGAGTGGCAACTTGTAAACCATTTTTCCCTTGGCTCTTGTGTCACTTTTTGCTTTATGCACATAGTTTGGCGAGCATAACTATTGAAAACCGAAAAGGCATTCAGCATTGCTTCGAGATGCCCAGAAAACCTTTCGCTGCTCATGAAACGAAAGGTTCGTGCCAAACATAACACTAGAGAAGCCACGAGAAACATTGTCAAGGAGTTAGCGCACAAAGTCCATGATCAGAATGGTAACTGAGTCACACTCTCTAGCTCCCTTCGTACTCGTTCGGACCCAGCGGCCTCACTTCTCTGATGAGAGTTATAGTAACATATCATAAATGTTGAGAGCAAGCTTTTGGGCTCTATGAAGTTAAAGCATTGCATCCTTAACAAGGTCTTGTTTTTCTTAAGCTGAACTCATACCAGAGCAAATATTTCAGCTACGCCAAACAAAATTTCGTGCCCAGTTGGTAACATACTGGGGCCATTAGAAAAGAAACCTACTCAAAGATCCCTGTTGGAGACAGAGCCGCGATGCCGGAAGGAGAAAATGCAAAGTCTAAGGTACCAGCCACTAATGCCTCAATAATGGCTATACGGTTGAGCAAACTGAGAGCGGATCTCAAAGCGCAAAGTACATGCTGCCGAGCGAGAGGATAAATGAAGACATCCTGGTCTTAGAGGGAGTTAAGGAAGGGCAGAGTCAACATACCATCGGTGGGATATTCCAAAAAATATGAAAGAAAATGCTGGGTGCTCTGTCCACGCTTCGCTGCATCTTTTGTAGACCACAAGTATCCAAAGGGATCAAGTCCTTTGCGCACGAGCCATTATTCCCACCCTTGTCCAACCAGGTTACTTCTTATCACCCCGTCATCTTTCAACCATGTGTAGTCGTCCTACCATGGGACAGTATAAAACTATGGCACATTGGTGGCAACGTTTTATTTTTGCACATGGCGTCCAGTACAGTTCATTCTCCGTGCGGATAAGCAGGACTTGTTTGTCCGCGCTCTCGTTTGAAAGTAATCTCAGGAATTTCCTTTCACATAAAAAAAGGTCGGCCAGAACGCCTAATATGTATCTCCAAATTTTCACTCTCCTCAAATGTGTCATTGCTTCCTCCACTAATGCAACCATTTGCCGGCACAAGAATGCCCGGTCTCTTGACAGGATCCTCCTCGCCTGATGAGGGCTACCAGGAACATGACCTGATACCCCGCTGGCTCCTCGACTGGCCTGAAGACCAACGTGCTGGTCAGTACTCTTAATGACCCATTTACCATTCCTCTCACCCCCTCCACTTTCTTGCTCTCATTCCTTGTATGACCATTTAAGTGAATGCACCCAGCTTCCAGGTGGGGTGGGACCAGCATCCCTCCTTATTCCTTCGTTCCTTTGTGTCTAACTAGCACTTGTTTCCCCTTGTCCTGATAGAACTTGCTGTTCAGCTCTTGAGGTCCGTCTCCTCTTCTACACTAACACAGGCATACCGCCGTCTGACACCTCTCATCGAGTACAGGGACTTCCTAGTGCTTCTACCATACGAGTTGGCTGGTAAATATCTGAAGGAATTGCATCGACTTATGAAAACTATAAGGTGGACAGCATGACTAAGCAAGTTATTTGTCTCTTCTAACATGATATGTGCAAACATTTTCCTCATTTTAGTGCACATTCTTTCATATCTGGATGCAGAGACACTTTATGAGGTTGCCCTGGTTTCCAAGGCATGGAACAGATGTGCGTCCGACTCTTCAGTATGGAAGGCGCTCTACTTCAAACGTGGATGGACGGTGAATGAAGACATGGTCAATTGGTATCTTGAATCTACTCAACGGCTGTGGCAGATTGGCTTACACACAGATTACGGACTAAGTGCAGTAGGCAGAGAGAAGCGCAGAGCTGAAGAAGGATTGTCGGATGACGACGATATGGCTCTCGCACTCTCAGGCTCTGAGGATGACATGAATACCTCAGACCAACACCGCCAAGGCATGCTTCTGGACACTTATCCTGGGAGCACCCACGATTTACCCTCAGATGTCATGATGGAGCAAATCTCCGATGAGGATGAACAATTCTTCACTCCTGTTGCCAACAGTCAGCAGCTTCAGCCTGTAATAGAGCCGCATGGAACAACACCAAATGATGCTCAGATTGGTGGCTCAAGTACAGCCCAAGTACTTGAGCCGACCTCTGATGCTCTGACAACGTCGACAGTAGCAACAACACCATCAACATCGTTACCAATAACAACTACAACGGCAACTGCAGCTACTACAGCAACGACTACTACTACTACCCCGACCGAGGCATCCTCTTCAAGTTCACGGCCAGCAACCTTTCCTCGCTGGAACAATTCTTCGTCCAAGTATAACCGATTCCTCATCTCACCATCCAATATCTTGCCCACAATTCAGCGCCCCCGTCTCCCCAGTTACAATCTGAGTGGAAGCTTCATCACCCCACCGTCGATACTGAAGCGTAGTTTGAACAGGTCGACGCCTCCACCCATCCGAATCCCACCCAGGACCGATAATTCAACAACCCCTCCAGGGCTCCGGCCACCAAAGTTCTTTCAGCAGTACTCTGTACCGTTCATGAGAAGCGCGGCGCCAGGGTCGCCAGTCTCTCCAAGTTCTCCCACTATGCCCACTGCGACTGATGCAAGCTCGCCACAGCCCACAAAGGGCTTGTGGAGCACCATTAGGCATGGTGTTATGGGAGTCTCTGGAGCAACACCATGGCCATCGCTCAACTCACAACGGAACTTGAATAATAACAGTTCTTCGGATGAAAGTGCACCCGAGGGCGGCCCTTCACATCGCCACACGCATCATTCCCCCCACCGCGTTTTTCACAACCTTTCGCCGTTCCCGACATGGCTACACCTGCCTTCACCGCTTGCTTACACATCCAGAAACCATCGCGACGCCACGTCCGGGGCACCAAGTACATCAATGGCAACAACAAGTGGAGCGGTAGCAGAGCGGTCGTTGGCTGATGGAACGGAAGGCGAAACCTTTTCAAGAAACAGGCGAGCTCTGCCGCATGCTATCCCTTTTAATTCACCCACGGCACCACCACCTTCTCAAGTCCTGGCACCAGAAACGTTTGTTATCCATCAATGTCCACATTCCCAACGACCATGCATCAACTGGAAGTATCTGTACCAACAACGGAAACTGCTCGAAAATAACTGGGCTAATGGGCGGCATCGGGCTAAAGAATTGCCAGGACACAAGGAAGGTATTTATTGTATACAGTTTGACGACTACAAGATTGTGAGCGGCAGTCGGGACAATACGATCAAGGTGTGGGATTTCGCAACAGGTGAATGTCTGCGGACGTACAGCGGACATGGCGCAAGTGTTCTGTGCCTCCAATATGACGACAGTCGGATTGTGAGTGGCAGTAGCGATGCTACGATCATTGTATGGGAGCTTGATACTGGAGCGATCCTGCAACGGCTAACAGGACACTCTGATAGTGTGTTGAATGTGCGCATGGAGAAAGACACAGTGGTTAGCTGCAGTAAAGACCGGACGGTCAAGATCTGGCGGACAAGCACGGGCGAGTTGGTGAGGACGCTGGTTGGCCATCGAGCAGCAGTGAATGCAGTTCAATTTTCTCTCGAAGGGAGCACCAATAGCTTTACGGGGTCGAATCGAATTGTAGTGTCGGCGAGTGGTGATCGCACGATCAAGATTTGGTCGTTTGAGACTGGTGAGTGCCTGCGAACGCTCGAGGGCCACACACGCGGCATTGCTTGCATCCAGTTTGAAGGTGACACGATAATCAGTGGTAGCTCGGATCAGACAATTAAGATCTGGGATCTTGCTCGAGGCGAGTGCGTGCGCACGCTGTCAGGTCATTTGGACCTTGTTCGAACACTTCAGTTCCATAAAGGAAAGATCATCAGTGGAGGCTACGATGAGACCATCAAGATATGGGATCAAGAGTCGGGCGCCTTGATGGTAGATCTTCAAGGAGGCCATGAGCACCGCATCTTTAAACTGCAGTTTAACGACTCCAAGATTGTTAGCTGCTCACAGGATCAAAAGGTGGGTGTTCGTTTTATTTTCTATTTGGGTCATGCTTGGAAACGATGAAGGGTATATAAGTTTTTTTTCAGCACTAACGGTTGTCTTTTTTATGCTATAGATCGTCATCTGGGACTTTGCAATTGGAGTTGATATGACCTTCCTCTGTTAGAATCTCGTTTTATTCCCCTTGTACAATATACAAATTATATAAAATCTGTTATGCATTGTTCCAACCATCTGTGATCACGCCCATCATTTGAAATTACAGCTCGTGCGACTCTGGAAAATCATAGTTGGGTTTCAAGTACCTTCCTCAGGGTGGGACAATTGAGCATCATCACATTCATTCTCTCGATTTCAAAAATCTCACTCCCTACACAGAATGTAATTATTAGGACCTACATGTCTTCAGAAGAACGATACACCTAACACAAGTAATTTCATGTATCGCACGTTGCAATTACACGAGCTAACAAAGGTGATTCGCCTTACTTTTTGCATTTTCTTCTAGGCCGCCCAAAGGACGAGGAGGTCGAGGCGGAGGACGCTTTGGCCGAAAGAACAAGGTAGGGCGTTCAAGAAAAAACAAAAATGAATACAACGATTTTCCTTCCTTGATACAACGCATTTGCGTTGATGAACCCTGTTGACAAGCTAAAGGACAAAATTTTGTTCTATGGGACAAATACCCTAACACCGTTTCTCTTTCATTTTATTTAGGATGACTTGGAGGACGAACGGACAGGAGCCTCATCAGTCTCAACACCTGCATCGCCCAACTCAGCATCCAGTGGTAGTACAGGAACAATAGATCAGCCGGGGCGACCAATTGTTCTCAACATGGCGCACACTCACAAAGGGTTTAAAAAGCCTGGATGGCATGGATCCAAGAAGACAAAGAACCTCAAACAAATCCTCACTATGGAAAAGGCTAAAGAGTGGAAACCCAATACCCCGACTTTCTGGAACATTGAAGCCTTACCGTCAATGACACCTCAAAAGAAGTATTGCGATATCACAGGATTGGAGGTAAATGAATGGAAACACGTAGCATTACGGTATCATCGAATGGGAGAATAATTGTAAGGCAACCATCATATTGACATTTCGATTTTGTTGTGGTTATGGTGATATCAATGGTATCAGGCTAGGTACACAGACCCAAAAACACGGCTACGTTACCACTCGGCGGAGGTGTACCAGTTAATCAAAAACCAGCCTATTGGTGTTGTTCAGATGTATCTAGGTCTCCGCAATGCAGCAGTTGTGCTCAAGTAACCTTCACTTGCTTGACACCTCTTCTTTTTTCTTCCTCGACAATGCAGTCATTTGTACATTATATCCGTCTCTAAGACCCTTATTCCACCTCCTTTTCTATGATACTTAAATGTCAGTGAACATTTTGCGTAATCAAAGACGGATATGATCTGATAACTCAAGCAGTAACATCTTGGTGTCCCAGCAACAGTGGTAATAAGGGGAGGAAATGTCAAATTTCAATCGTCTATTATAGCAACAAGAACGGGGACAATTATTGTTTTCTTTATCAATTCACTTGAAACGAATTTCTGGTATTATTTATCATTGTAAATGCCGATGCGTACTTGGGTGGGCTCGTGGCCATGCTTTGTCGCCCTAAGGTACACCATCCTACAGTTGGTCTCTCCACACAGGCTGCCATGCTAGGCAGACTTGAGATACAATAAACCAGCCTCTTCGAAATCCTGCGTGGCGCTATAGTATACTGGTACGCGTCTCTATCTTGGCACGGCAACGTTTCGCAATCAGGCAGAGTCAAGAGACCAACTCAGTCAAATCGATATCGATGGCTACCACGGCAAAGTCTAAACTAAGAAATGGAGATTACAGAATTATGACCGAACATTGCCATCAATTACGATGAGTTCTGGGAATCATAACCATATTCCAGGCTCGGAGACCTGGAGGCGTGATCAGACGGATATCAGTCTTCTCTCCGTGAAAGAGGTTAGCCAAAGTATAACTGAGATCCAACAACACGTAGGACACACAGTATCCTAGGTCCTTCTGGTAAAAACCTGTTTAGACGCATGACGACCCACAGTATCTACCAAGGTTTAATCCCAACTAGCTCCACGAGCATTCTTCAGAGTCTCGTTCCAGGCAACAAGATGGATGGCCATGCGTAGAGTAGCAGAATTGATTAGCATTAACTTGGATAAAAGGGTGTGATCAAACTGTAGAACAGGAGTTGTAAGCGAACTGTGTGGGGAGGAAAACTCTATCATAACTAGCTTGGTGGAACAAACTTTGCACAGCAGACTCAATGCAGGGTCAACTTCCTGCCATTGTTTATTGTAACATCGTAAATCGCACACCCTGCAGGACTGTTGTCAAGTTTAAAAGCATCCTACTATTTCGTCCAGCACACGCCGCCTTTCTCTTCCGGTACCTACCCTATTCCTTCGCAGCAGCTTTGTCGGAGAGGTACAAAGCCTCATACTCAACTTCCCTCCATCCTCATTACTCTTCTGCAACAGAGACAGCTGATCCCAATTCTTCATTTCCACAATATCATTTTGAATGCAATCTGCTCCAATGATCTGTCTTGCCTGCTTTTGGTGAATGGCTACATCAATTACCAATTACCATACAGCCCAAAGAAGCCAATCTGGCACGGTTGCAGTGTACGGCATCATACCTCGTGGGGGTTATTGCTATTACTTCTTATCATGGTCGCATTATCTGACAATACCCTCAGTATGTTTTGGCTTGTAGCAGGCTCATTATCAGCTGGGCAGCCAAGACCTATGATGACTTTTGCCACCGCTAATGTCTACAACTGCTAACTGTGCCATGTTCAATATGACTTACTAGATCCCACCGGAAGAAGTGCAGGAGGCGATTCAGGATGTACGGCTTCGCGCTTCCTTCCTTGAACCGTTCAAATCCACCAATCAAGATATTGTCTACTGGATGGCTCGCCTCTGCGACGACACTGGCCCAGGTCGCATTGCACAATCGGGGAAAGAAAGGAGTCAGTACCTAAGGGGATGGAACAGATCGTTGTTAACGACACCGTTGAAGTCTGATCAGCCGCACTTAAAGTGGCCTGCATGGGCATTACCAGAGAAGACTTCAAACATCTTGCATATGTTGACTCGATAATTGCATCATGTCCTTAACCTATTTCTCGCGGTTTCTAGAAGGCATGCTCTGTAAGAGTAAAACGAACATACCCATGAGAGGTCATGTGGACGCCTGTGGACGCAGGCACCATAAGAGTCTCTCGCATGCGTGGTGAGTGTTTGTCGAAGGAATACCACGATTTTGCAAAGCCTCCCCCCCCCGAAGAACTTTTGAAGTTTGTATTCGATAGATTACTCTTCATGTTCTGGATTCTCTCCACAGCCATGGCGCCTCGGCGGGATCGGAAGAATGCCAAGTCGCGTAACACGAATCACCGACATGTTTGAGAATCTGAGCTTGCCTGTCCAGGACTTCACTCATCTGCCCATTGATCGATGCATTATATCTTTGCGTAGTGTACCCATACACTCTAAGGTATACATGGCTGTAAAGGCGGTGGCATTAAGCGTGAACCCGTTCCTTTTAGCTGGTCATCGTGTTGATGATGCATGGAGGAGTAAAAACCAGCTAAAGCCGTGAGTCGTTACGTATCTTCTAAGGCAGTAACCACGAGTGGACGGATGATGGACAAGATGAGCTTGTTATGCATGATTGTCAAGTCCAAAGGAATTGCTGGTGGAAGAATGGGTAGCTGGCTAGTTTCTGGATGTCAACAACTACCTTCTCGGGGTCCTTTATTCTGCGAAAACAGCTCTAACATGATGGCGTGACAAGTATTGTTCCCAGCTACGTTTAGTCGAATTTGGGGGGATGGTACCTCTGGAATGCCATTTCTATCAACATCTAGCCTTTACATGAGATCAAGGAGACATTTGAGCGATGGATTGATGCCTGGTTCTACAGTCCTACTCACAATACTCTCCGGCTATGCTGGGAGTCCTCAAGATAATGAGTGTCTTCCTCAGTAGGAAGATCATGTACAAGCACACTAAGCGCAACAATCAGCCTGTTCGAGATCAAGTAGTAGACCTTCAAGTTGAAGATAGCCACAAGATGTTTGACAAGGCGTTGATAGCTTTTTGTCGCAAAGGATGAGCATGATGGCATCGAAGAGTCTGGTGGAACAGAGCCTAGCGAACGTAGCATTGTTTATTATCGTTGACAATGGGAAATTTTTATCGTTTTGTGGTAACAAAAATTGTATATCGCTAAATATATTGTATTTGAAAAAAGTGAAAACGATAACTCTGACCCATCAATTTGATTGTTTAGTTATGGTTGTAAATACCAACTCTGAAAAACCCTCATTGGGTCAATCCTCGGCTTTGGCATCAGTATAACGGCCATCATAACATTCTTGGCGAATAACCTTGAGGAAAGCTCCAGAGAGAGAGTCTGGATCATGACTTGGAGGGCATTCTTCATATGTCTGTTTCATCATGGAGTCGAGAAGCCAGGTTGTTGCAATGTGGCACTGGAAAATTGGTGTGCGGAATGGCGAAGTAGAGAAGTCAGAGACGCAAGATTCTGAAGGTCAGATCCTAACAGACTCTGAAGATGAACTCTAAATCATGATTTCGATTCCTTTCGATGCTTCCTCGAGACCACTCACCTAGAACGTTACGAAAGCTGAAATACCGTCGCCAAAGTTGAGGATTGGTTCCTGGAACATGAAGTACTTTGCGACTTACACCATAATTAGTGGATCTCTTAGGGTGAAAGGAAATTGCCATGTAGGGATAATGAATACGAGAATTGGAAACTAGACAAAAATAAGTAAAAAAAAAAAAAAGCGTGTCATGTCGCATTCATTGTCCCCACTTTTTATCTCCCTTCATCCTAGACAACCCGTCTTTCTTTACAGTTCATCGATCGCTTCACTATTACAAGTCCCCTTACCCACACTTCTCTTCATTGAGATCCTCAGACCTGTCCCAGAATGACTAAGGAATATTATCCGAGAAGGTGACTGACACTTTAAAAATGTCTTTCAACTGCCACACAAACGGGTGTAAGGTGAACAACTACCTCCAAAAGACCCACAAGAATGCCACGGGTAACTAGGTTCTGAGAGATGTGTAGCATGGTGCGGTTCACCAAAAAGCTATCGTGCTTACTGTCCCTGTTTTGTTGGTGTTTGATGGACCGCGCCATAGAACTCCTCAGTCTCGGGTTCCGCCATCCGGACCTCTCACACCAGCCAACTTCCATAGCATCAAAATTTCCAATAAACATATCCTAGACTTCTCTACACATCTTTGACTCATGCGAAAAACATAGTACTAGAAAAACAACATACTCCCAACAGTGCGACTGAATATTCAAATTCTTTGGTATAGATATGTCTTTTTGTATACATAGGAGCGAATGACGATGATGAAAATTACACTGTTGTGTTATTATGTTTAATAGAATGTTACTCTGTGTAATTATCGCTGGATTGAGAGAGTCAACCCGTCATCGTATTTATTCAATGCAGGAATGTTTGCAGTAATTATCAGGTTCGCCCGACTTGACGCAATTACGGTAGCATTTGTCGTTCAAACACTCCCGCTGGCACTCGGAAGAACGGCCTCCATTCTTGACACAGGCGACATAACAGCTTTTCTGAGCAGAGACGACAAGCATCACGACAGCAACGATGGCGAACTGAAGAATGACACGAGTGGAAAGAACCATGGCGAGAGCGAGGATGAGCGTAAGAGGAACTTTTCTAAAGTTTGAGAGAAGGGTGTCAAAGAGTTGACTGACAAAAGATGTATAAGTATGAAGGTATGAAAGTGAGAGCATATCGAACAAAAAGCCTACCTTATGTAATATGTAAAGTGGAAACGCATAGTCGTCGTTCTCCTACACGGCGCATTCTCACCCACCACCAACGGCGATGAGAAACAGAGTTTTCAATTGATCACAGACCCATGTAGATAATCGAAAAAAACAAACGTTGAATATAATGAAGTACTCCAACCTTTCCAAGCATGCTTTACTTCTAACAGATATTTTCGTATTGGATGGTTAGTAACAAACACGTTCAACCTAAAACGATTGGCTCAGAGTCGTTTTCTTTCTTTCTTTCTCACTTTGGTCCTTCCTTGAATTGTACAAACCGCTTGGCTTATGTATTGATGGAAGAACGAATGAAACGGTTCTAATAACCGATAAGGATGCGCTTATAGAAGGTGAATATAACGTTAAACAGTCGTACAAAAAAACCTATACCACTCAGATTGGGCTGGTAACGTTGTTTATTTCAACCACAGCACAAGCGTCTGTACACTAACCCATTCACAATTCAAAGGTTGAGTATCTCGTTACCAAGAGGTTAACTTCTGGTTGGGCCATGTCACTAATCGTGGCTGAATGTTATTTTTCTATCAAATCACTAGCGGAAAAGTGTCGCTCTTGATCGCTTTGACTGAAGATATTGGCAATCAGCAAACACAAAGTTGTTGTTGCTAAATCTTATTTCTGGAGATGAGAGTTATTCTAATAGATCGGATAATGCCTTAACGAATCAAGCACCGTATGGGCCGCGCTAACTAGGTGTGAGGGCATTTGCATTAGGACGGTGCGCTTGTGTAAAAAGTTGAACGGGTTTCAAGTGGCTTTAACCCACGCCGTGCATGCATGGGCTTGACTCGCTGGGAAAAAAAAGGCTCTGTTTACTGGACGGGCATGAGCCCACTATCTTTTACAAAATCAGTCGAGGACTGCACTTTTGCAACCACAAAGGACTCTAGAAAACACTTGCAACTCTATTGTGGTTACATTGAGAAGCAGATTCAAGCTTCCTATCGATTTACGGGGTTTGTTCCTGGAAGGATATCTCACTATTCCTGTGAAACTATTACTGTTTCCAAGGATTCTACATATTAAAAACAAATCATTTGGACATAGAGAGAATAACTAGGCCTGACTATTGCGGCTGGAACAAGTTCGAAGATGGGGTTTATTGAGTTTTACGGAAAAAGCGACTACGATTCGTGCTTAACGCGAGGGGAGGGGTACTTTATTAGACGCATCGACAAGAACTCTTGCAGTAAGCAGCAGGCTCGCCTTCCTTGACACAAGTCCTGTAACACGAGCTAGTACTGCAACTGGGGGGCCCGCAGGATTTACGGCAGTAGGATTCAGAATGTCCGCCTTTGATACAGTCTCTGTAGCAATCCAGTGCCTGCGAAGACGAGACAAAGACGGCCAGGATGACCACGAGAAATTGAACAAGGGTGGCTGCGTGCATTCTGAGATGGAAGGGTTAAAAGAAGCTTGTTGAGTGATGAGAATCAAAAGACCTGGCAATATCGCGCGCTTTTATAGCCTGAGGTCTAGAGATAAATGTTCGACGATGCTTGCCTTCTTTTTTTTTCTTGTACTCTGGTTGGGGAACATGAGCGAAACAATCACGGCGCGACAGTGATGCTGAATACGTGAGCAACAGTGGCTTCCGACGAAAGCAACCGTTTGGGGAGTTGACTCACTATAGAAAGCTTGACCCTTCCAATTTGTTACAATGGGTCAGCGCAGTGTTTCTTCTGTTTGTATGCATCGATCTGTTACTTGTTCTTGTAGAGATGATTTACTCTAAACAACTGAAGAAAAACACGAAGAGGTGTATTACCAATAGGCTCAGTAGAATATGTTTTTTTTGGTAATTTACCACGAGCGCCGCTCGTGCTAATTGGATAAATGAAAAATGGCGTGGGAATAATAACAGATTTTCTAGGGTTCTAGTTCGCTACTGAACCTCATGGAGATTCCAAATGTTTATTTCTGCTCCTGTAGGATTGTAAAAGCGCCGCTCTGTCTCGAGAGAAGAGAAGGAGCAAGTTTGTTGCGAATATTTGCAGAAAACCAAATCTAGAGAATGATGGAAAAATAGACGCCGAACTTTTTTTTGTTGTGGTAACACATCTGTACCACAATTTCGAGTCTGCTTGTTGGTCTACCATACTCTATTTCTGGGAAATAAAGGTAATGTTAGTTCCTTCTGCATTGAATGCATTAGCATATCACTTGAAGCGACGAACATTCCTCCGCCATGGGGCCGTGCCTACTCGTTAACTCCTGAGGCAAAATTATCTGGCAGATACACATCTTACAGGGGACCAATCGGAGGAAAAGTTCTGTAAACAGCGCTAAAGCTGTGTGCGGTGAAAGGGTATGTTCGTCTTGCAACCAGATACATATTTATATTATATTGTATTGGAACTTTTCTTTCTGCTTACAGGACGCGTGTATGTAGTTTATAAGAGAATGTAGGAGGTTGTCGTCGTCTTCTCAGATTGTGTTGTGTCGCAATATACAACTCTATAGGAAACCGACCGTCGTGGCTGCTATAATCAGGTTTACGTGCTGAGGTGGGGAGGGAAAGAATACTAACATGGAAGAGCTAAATCTTGAAGAGAACGCTCTCTTATTATTCGTATAGGGGGGAGGGAGGGAAGAATAGAGGCTCTAGATCAGGACACGCGTCAACGTATGCTACTATCATAGTAAGAGATACAACTATGTGCACCACTACCTTCGTGGGTCGTTTTCACAATAATTTCAGCTATTTTATTAATGTCCCAACAAACCTCTTCTGCTTCAAACCATCGGACTACACTGTAGCACTTCTTCTCAATCCTGAGGCGGATCACAGAATGGAAGGTAAAAGAGTCGTGAAGTTGAGTCTATCTAAGTCACATCTTGGGGTTCGAAGATGTGTTTGGATTTAGGGTACAAAGGCCAAACGGATCTTCTACTTGCAAAGAGAATCATCGACATTAAGCATTTCGGTGGATTCGGTTTGTTTCCATGATACGAATTCCACAGCAGCATATGCCATTGAAAAACCTCGTTGCGGTATAGAATAGGGAGGAAGGAGATTCCGGATCGAGTTGCATTGTGTGGTACGTACTACGACTGAACAAGGGCTAGATAACAGCAGTCCAAACTTTTTTCAGGACTTCATTCCTTTCTTATTCATTACTCCTTTCTTGTGCTTAGTAATCGTCGCCATGGCAACCGCGCAATTGAAGCCCCCATTTCAGCATGTCGTTGATGCATTCACTGTCCCAATTGCCACTTATGAGAAACTCGTTGGCCAGTTTATTGCAGAGCTTGACGAGGGGCTGGCTGTCGAAGGCGCGATGGTACGGTGTGTTCATTCCGGCATAATATAAGCTGAGGATGCATAAAGAACAAAGCACTAATAACCTGTCTGATCAAAATATATCGAAACTAATAGCCCATGATCCCTGCCTTCGTGTACGCCCTTCCAACTGGAGAGGAAAAAGGACATGTTCTTTCCGTTGATTTTGGTATGCATATCTGATGAAAGGAAAGAGAAGAGTATTGTTTTTTTCAAAAGAAGCAATGTGGTTGAAGCCCTCTTTGTATTGTATCTTCTGTTAAAATGTTATTGCAATTGCTCTACATTCATAGGCGGTACCAATCTGCGAGTCTGCGAAACCGTACTTGCAGGGAAAGGCGATTTTGAGATGAAGCAGAAAAAATGGCCAATTTCCGATCAGCTCAAGAAGGGCAATGGCCGTGCGCTGTTCCATTGGATTGCCGAGCGCATCGAAGAGTTTTTGAAGGAAAGCCCCAGCTATGACCCAACCAGAATGTATCCCTTGGGAATGACCTTCTCGTTCCCCACTGCGATGGAGGATATCAACGTGGGAAAACTCTTGTACTGGACTAAGGGTAAGTTTCTATGAATTTATTTATAGGGGGATATAAGGGTAAAACGATGAACTAACTCCCTCTCCCTCTTTCTCTTTTTCGTTTAATGTATGGAATCGCTATAGGCTACCATGGCAACGATCTTGTTGGCCAGGATATTGTTGCTGTTCTGCAGGAGAGCATTGACGCCAGAAAGCTACCTGTCAAGGTCACAGCGTTGATCAACGACACTGTTGGAACACTCCTTGCTACAGCGTACAAGCACTCTTGCTGTGAAGTGGGTATCATCTTTGGCACGGGCACAAATTGTGCTTATCAGGTAACTATAATTTGGGTTAATGGTCAGGGTCAACATGCAAAGAGATGACATTATTTATGACGAATACTGACTTTGTAAGAACCTTGTTTACGCTGTTTACAGGAAGATCAAGCTAACATAACCAAGATCAAGGTTGATGCATGCAATGCAACCTCCCCTACAGGAAGGCAGCTGATCAACACTGAATGGGGTGCTTTCGGTAGTAAGAGTCGTGTTCTTCCAGCCAACGAATATGACAATCTTCTTGATAGCAAGAGCAGCCGTCCTGGAATGATGGCCTACGAGAAGATGGTATCGGGATTATATATCTCTGAACTGGTGCGTATCGTTCTGCAGGAACTTGCTCTGAAGGGACATCTCTTCAACAAGACTTTTGCTTCTCGAGATGATCTTGGCAAGCTCGGCGTCAAAGAGTCCTTTACGGGTGCCGATATGGGTGCTCTGGAGGGCGACCAAACCAGCAACTTGGATATCATTGCCGAGCATTTCAAATCCGCATACAACTTTGACACTACTCTTGAAGAGCGTAGAGCAATCAAGGCGATCTGTAGCGCCATCTCTCTTCGGGCTGCTCGACTTTCGGCGGTCGGCATTGCAGCAATCATCAAGAAGCGCCAGTTGCTCGCCAAACCAACCAAGTGCACTATTGGTATTGACGGTAGTTTGTTCCTAAAGTACCCACATTTTGACCAGAACCTGAAAGAGGCCCTGTACTTGGCATTCGACAAGGAAATTGTTGACCGCAAGATCGAATTAATCCATGCTGAAGATGGCAGTGGCGTTGGCGGTGCATTAGCAGCCTACCTTACTAGCGAGCTCAATCAGAAAAAGTAAGGAGTACAGCACGAAGACGCAAAAGTGGTCATTTGCACAATCGTTTTATTGTGTCTTGGGTGAATGAAATAAAATCAATGGCAAAGACATTTTTAGTGTATTACTATGGCACAGGAATGTTGAGGGGCGAGGTCACATGGACATAACAAAGTACAGAGATAAACTGGCGGCTGCGTAGATGGCCAGAGCAGCAGCATCAAAGCTGAACGAAGTGGATATGGGCAGAGCAGAGACAATCAAATGCGGAACATTGATTATGGCAGGATCATTTCCGACACCTCCCAATCCTCATAAGTGTTATTAGGAAGGTTTCTCCGGATGATCAGAGGGATCTTCTTCTGGTTGAGCTCCTTCATGGCAATCTCCAATGCATCCGTCTCGCCTTCCAGGTCGACTAAGACAGGTGCGTTCATACTACAATTGCAAAAAAAAAAGATCCCCCGCGGTAGTTAGTACCGAGCCACAGTTACGATGAAGAAAGCCAAACGCATGATAAAGCCTTCCCTCTTTCTTAGGAGGGCAAAAGGAATAAATCAATGGGAGTCTCACCTGAGTTGGAGAGCACGGGCACCCAGGATACGGGCACGCTCGTACTTTGTCATGTAAGGGGTGGTAGTGCGCTCCTCCTTTGGGACGGCTTTGGGAGCAGTCTTGTTGACTTCTGGTGTATAATCGTTGTTGTTGTTATATCCAACCAGCGTGGACTAAGATGAAGAGTTGGCCAGAAGTCAGGGTTAGTCTCAATTCTTCGTACCATCCTGCCATCTTACCGGAGGCTGTTTAACATACATGATATCCAACATCGTCGTCTTCATCACGCTCACTATTTATAATATGAGTCGAATATGTGAATCAGCCTGTTAGCAAAGTGATAGACTTGTTTTTTTCCTCAATAGGTACAAGAGCTGCAGAGTCGGATGGCATTGTGGGATTGCACGTACATGAAACCATAGTTTTCTTCGTCTTCATCCGATTGCTGCCTAACACCAGACCAGTCGTCGTCGTATTCAGCCATGTTTGCTAGAGCTTTGTAGATGCGTTGTGAACTGAGGAAACAAAAAAAAGTGATGCATTACGACTTACACTTTGTTTAGTCCTTGTTGTGTTGGCTAAGCCACACAAGGGTACATTTGCATTATTGCTTCCATCCGGACGTCACTTCATCGCAACTTACACTTCCCTTCACACGTCGCCGCGCAGCAAGCGCAGGAATCATTTTTAACAAATCATGAGTGAGGAGAATGGCGACTATTCTGTTCATCTGGGGCTTGGAGCCGACGAGATGGAACAGCAGTCTGGTCTACCATTGGACGGGGAGACTTTCCTGAACTTTTCAGACGATCGTATTCATGAACAAGAGCCAAGTGAACTCGTAGCTTCCACAGCGAACCAAGATACACTCGAAGCAACAGACCATGACGCAGTTGTATCAGCAGCGGCAACAAGCAACATCCTGGGCGATGGAGGCATTCAGGCGGATATTGGCGACCTGGACTGGCAGGACAAAGTCAAAGAAATTGCACGTTCGGCACTTTCAAATCATGGTGGAGTGGTCAATCCTGACGGTCTTGGTGCTCACACTACTGAGCTTGGCACAGTAACAGACCCCGTTGTTGGATTCAGCTCGCTGATGGGCAATGCTCTTCTTGGCGATGCGCATTCCGCTACTCAGGCAGGATCGTGGGAAACACTTAACCATGGTGGATATGGTTCACTGATGGATATGGAGATCACGAGGTCGTCGCCACCGGAGGAACACAATCATCATGCATTTATCACACCCAATCTGATATTTCCTACACAAGTACCTGACCAACATACAGACGTCGAGCAACATGGAGACGGTGTGGCAAAGGAGGATAAGGACGAGGGTAAAGTGAACGAATCGGGATCACCAAAAGTGATGGGTCCACCACGCAACATTCCGGACAAACAGAATACTAGTAGGAAACAGTCGCCTTCCTCATCTTCATCTACAGGACAAGCAGCAGCTCCACAGCAGCCTCCACAGCCGACGCGGAAGAGTGGCCGAGCTCGTAAACCATCTGCTCTTGCAACACTGAGCGAAGAATATTTGCAGACTATCACAGCTCCCGCTAATCAACCCATCCTCCCTGAGCGTGTGACTCGGTCCAAGAAAGTCTACTGTTATTGTAAACAGCCTGACGATGGCGAAGTGATGATCCAGTGCGATAATTGTAGAGAATGGTAACTACATAATTAACTACGCTTGTCTCTATGGATCCTGATACGTGGTCAACCCACCATTGGATATTTAACTCGGCAACTGACCTTTGCACACTCTACACTCTGATCATTATTAGGTTCCACGGTGCATGTGTGAATATCACGGATGAAGATGCAGAACGCATGGATCTCAGTAATGAAAAGTTCTTCTGCAAGACGTGTGAGGAGACACTTAAAGGTAAGACTCTAACTACTAATCTTCTTTTTATCCTAGGCTGTACGCCCCCTCCGTGGCATTTTTACCTGATATTGCTACGTCGCAGGGTGCGTCCAGGTCTGCATTTCATTGTAAAATATAAATACATCTTTGCTTCTATCCACCTGAGAGTTGTAGAATTTTTTCAGTCTTTTCCTCTTAAGTTCCTTTCACAGTTTTTATTTGGAAAATGACCCAACTCTGTGGTTCAGTTCTTTTTCGGCGTGTTTTTATACCTCAGTTTCCTGAGATACGTTCAACTGTGTCCCCGAAGGTGGTTTCTATGGAGAATACAATGAGAGGAGGCATGCATACCTCCTCGTCGACATTTCGTTATATGTGGGTAGGCGATTTGCCCCATGCATAGACTATGGACATTGGTATCAATACCGTCAGCTTCGCTGATGTAACCCAAGTTCTGCTGGTGTTGGAAGGGGTTACATAGTTTCTGGCAATTTGGAGTAAGATTATATGTCCAAACTATTACTATGGAAAACTGAGCATTCATCGCTATCTATACCCTTTTACTCTTTGGTCTGTCATTCTTTTGCGATTGGAAATCGTTGCACACCCATTTTCTTGTTTTCTACTGCAATTCAGTACAATTATTTTCTGAGAACTTTTAAGTGCACCGTATTGACTATCATGTATGTCTTCTTTCACTCTATCACAGCCCAGGCAGCATCAACAGGTGGAAAGACTGGACTTTATTTATCATTATCTGTAAGTAGCAGCTGTTCTTGTTTTTTTGTGCATGGAGTTCATATCAAACGTATACTGGATAGCCCCTAACAGCGAGATTTCCTTTTTTTTATCAATAGAATGCACGGGACTGTGCTCTCCCAACATGTGTCAATGAGGCAAGGCTAACTAGCGACTATTGTAGCGAAGAATGTGCTATCAAGGGTATCGAGTTGGAGGCGTCACAATCGGTTAACAGCGGCTCGCAGTCAAGTCCCTCTACCCCGACACCTGTGTCCACACCCAAGCCTGCGATGAGATCGGTGGTCAAGAAAGCTGTCACCCGTGTGAAGCAGCCAGAATCACCAAAGGTTGAACAAGATACAGTCCGTATGACAGTTGCGAAGGGCCTAACAGAGTGCTTAATGATTGCTGTTGAGGCAGACAAAAGCGAACCCAGCGATGACGATCGAGAAAAGGCACGTCAGCTGGCACTAGCGATTGAAAAGGAGCTTTACATCTTCACAGCCACTCCTGGGCAAGCAGGTGTTGGCAAAGATTACAAGGCTAAATACAGATCGCTGTTTTTCAATCTCAAAGACAAGAGTAATGACAGTCTGCGCAAGCGTGTTCTATCAGGCGGGCTGGCCCCTCACGACTTGGTGCGTCTGACGCCAGAAGAGCTTGCCAATCCATTACTACAAAGCATTGCAGAAGAGGTGCGCAAGAGGAGTATCCACGACTCTGTACTCACTCCTGAACAACAGTCATTTATCAAGAAGAATCATAAGGGTGAAGTGACCTATGTTATCGGTGCATCTGTCACGTCGGCAACTGAAGTTGACGAATCATCCACAACTGTTCCAGAAGAACAAGCAAGCACAGAAAATGATGGAGATGACCATGAAGGTAGCGGTGAGGACGGAACAAGAGACTCGGCACATTCTGGGACGAGTGGAGGGGTCAAACCAACGCCACCCGGCTCGCCGGTCATAGAGTATTCGCTTGATAAGCTCCTAGCCAAGATTCCAAGCAGCAAACGGAGCGGTGAAAGCGTCCTGACGGGTGGACTATCTCATCAAGAAAAGCGAGCCCGTCTTCTCGAGGGCAGTGCTACGCCAGGCTACTCGCGTCCACGCCGTGACAGCCGTGACCAAGAGGAATCGTATCTGCCGCGAGAACCATCGCCATACTCACCTTCTCCTTCGCCTCAAAGCTCGCCACATCTCGGCTCTACTACACCTCCGGACTCGCCTCCAGCATTCTTCTTGGAAGAAATTGAACAGATGGTACAGCGCAAGCGTGCTCGTGTTGACAAGGATGGCAACGACCTACTCCCAGTTTGGCAAGGTACACTCTCTATGCAACTAGTCGGATCAGTGTCTGTACGCGCTGTTCAGGTCGGTGGCCGCCCTATTACAGGTCGCTATGCGAAGCCGTTCCTTGAGATGATCGCCCCTGGCTGGATGGATATTCTGACACGGAGTATCTCGATCGACGGACGAATCCCCATCTCTGCAGTCAACACCTATGTAGGACAGCAGATGCAGTCAACTACAAAGGATGTCCTTCTGATAGAGTTTCTGGTTGACGAAGATACCAAGGACCCTGGTATGGAACGTCGCAAGGCTGAGTTCAAGAAGTTGTTTGACTACTTTTATGAAAAGGAGCGCAATGGCGTTGTGCCACATAAGGGTAAACGCGTGAAGGACATGTACATTGTCCCTGTTGCTGCTGGCCGTACACCACCGCCTTACTTTGACAGTCTGCTGGACAGCTCTCGAGGTGAAATCGAAACCGATTGTCTCTTTGGTGTGCTCATTGTGAATAAACCATCGGATGACCATCGCCACCATCGCCACAGTCAACATCAGCCAAGTAGCAGAAAGGACCATGGTAGTAACAGTTCACATGGGCACGGTCGGAATGAACCCCACTCGTTACATTCCTCAAGACATGAGAACGTTGGACATGGGCCCGGCATACCTCCGCACAGAGAGCCCCTACCTCCAAATCCTGTGCCTCCATCCACGATGCCACCATCTGTACCACACACGCCACCTGTCCCGGCTCCTGGGACACCGCCAGTCGTGGCAGCCGTGTCCTCCGCACCAGTACCACCGCCAGGAACAGTACCAGCAACACCAATGCGCCCTGTGCCGTCTTTACAGGAACTCCAGGGCTTGGTCAATCAGCTCTTCCCGCCTCAATCTAGCAAACCATCAGGATCACCTCAGCCTCCAGTCATGAGCCAAAGTCCATATCAAGCACCGAGCTACGTGCTACATCCACCTGTGACTCACTCACCACAACCACTGACTTCGCTGGCAGCGACGGTACCCACGCCAACCACGACTCCAGCTGGACCAACAGCTGCAGCTGCAGCTGTGACAGCACAACTTGGCGAAACTAATGCTGCCGCATTGCTGGCTAGCCTCCCTCCAGGCTTCTTGGAACAGCTTAAGAAACAGGCACCCACCGCAGCGCCGCAGCCCCCACAATCGAAGCCACCACAGCAACAGCCCCCAGCTACTGGCATGAGCGGACCACCTCCGCCGATGCCTATCCCTCCGCCATTTTTATCTGGAATGCCACTGCCCCCATTCCCGCCACCGCCGATCCCACCTCCTCCACATGGTCTTCCAATTCCACCTTTTCCCCCAGGAGCACCACCACCTTTCCCACCACACCTGGCCATGATGGGTCTTCCTCCAATGCCAGGACCTAACCAGGGGGCACAGGGAAGTGGGCGAGCTCCAGATGGTGGTCCAAACTCTCACCCACTACCTCCATTCCCACCGCTGCCACATCAAGGAAATGTCCGAGGAGGAACAGGAGGTCCTGGCGGTAGTAGTGGTGGAGGAGGTCCACCAAGAAGCCCTCCTCGCCAAGATCCAAGGTTCCATTCGCAGCCCGGAGGACACCACAGAGATCGCGATCGAGATCGCCCGCCTAAACGCCCTGGACCAGACCAAGGACATTATCGCCGTCCTCCAAGTGGAGGCGGCGGTGGTGGTGGTGGTGGTGGTCATGGCCAACAACGAAAACGTGAATGGTCATAGTCTATTTTACATACTCCATCACACAGAACCAAAAAATACATGCAATCTGTACGATTGACTCTCTTTATCAAACAATTTTATGAAGCCATTCTTTGTTGAAGTGTGTTTTTTTTTGTAATGGTTGAATATAAAACGTCGTATCACATCACCTCTAATGACATGTTTTTAGAGTCGTCGTTTCGGAATGGATATCTGCAAATCTTGAGCTTTAGAACGTCTTTGCTGAAGCTTATGCTGGCGGTTACATTTAAGCGTTGAAGCAGACGTAGCCAAAGAGTCAGGGATAGCGGCAACAGTAGAAAAAGGTGAAGAAATGGTTGCTGCAGGAGGAGTGTGTGTTAGTCTCTGGCCAAAGTAATATGATGAAGTACCAAGGTGTGCCTCAGGACTACTTTGCTCTTCTCTGAATTCACTCTCTCTTCTATCGCCTCCTCCATCGCCTCTGGTATAAATCACGTCGATTTGTGCATCGCCAGTATTGAGGCCATAGTCCTCGTTACTTGAAATTTCTATGACTTCACGATGTCTAGCGGAAGAAGACTCATGTCTACGACGCCTCTTTGGCTGATAGGATTGGGGTGGTGGTACCCGCCCTCTGCAAAGAACCTCATCGGCTTCGTCAAAGTCTCCCTCATTCCCCGAATCAAATGCTGGTAATTTACGTTTTCGAGCAGCATGTTGCTGCTTGGTCGAAAGAATAGGCGGATGCTGTGAATTGGTATTCGTACGCATTGGCGGTGGACCTGTGATCATTGGTTCCTTATCGATTAATTGCTGCATCATGCATCCATGTTGCCATTCTTTTGAGAGGTGTGGCTCTTTAGCCTTTCTTGTTTCTTTGTGCATAGAAACAGTGGGGTTGTTCCTCGGGTGCATCAGGTTCGAAGCACGAGCTTCAGTGAGGAGCTCCATTAAGATGGACTCACGCCGCCTCGAGCTTTCCCGAAGAGCCACAATAGTGTGCTGGAGCTCGGTGATTAACTGGTTGACATGAACAACACCTATTAACAGGTCGTCTAAGGTCTCTGTGGTATTGCACACCAGCTGCATGCCACTTGGGGCTAGAATCTCAAAAAAGGCTTTTGAAGGCTCCTTAGATGTCGCAGTGGTGGTAGCGCCTGGAGCAGACAGGTTATTGGTAGGGATTGTCGATGTCATGCATGGAAGATGGCAGATCGAGGTTGTAGGAATGACACAATAAGGATTGGTAGAATTGTAAGGATGTTTTCGAGGATGATGTGGTGCTGGCTGCGCGTTGACGGGTTGAGTTGAAAACAGCAAAAATTGTGTATTGCACGCTTCACAGTTGGTCGAGTGAAGAAGACTGCTTGTTACCTCGTCCTGGAGAGTAGGCACTGGATCATGTTGATGCCTTCGTGGTGATGAGGAAGAAATATATTTCGGGGTGGAAGAGGGTTTCATTTGTGAAGTGTACTATGTGAATTTGCGGATAATAAGAGTGAATTGAGAATAGATGCAGTGGTACGAAAGATGTTTAAATAGTTGAAAAGTAAGGAGGGGAAGGTGCAAAAGAGTGTATCCGCCGTGAAATGAAAGAACAAAGATATCCTTTACTGTTGGAAACAACAAAGATAGTTATGAAGCGGGGTATAATGTTGGGTATAAGTGGTATTAACGTCCCCCAAAAGATCATGTAAGAGTGGCGACTGTCACTCGTGATAGCAGCATGGGGACTGTGAGTTCTGCGGTTTGAGTGAACTTATTTCGACACACATCGGACAAGCCACCAGAGAGAAAAGTGAAAAGAGAGGTTAAGATAAAGATCAGTTAATATCAGAGGATATGATTGGAAGAATCACGCGCATCGTTTCATAGTTTACACCCTTGCTTACCCGTAGTTCACTCAAAACCACCATGAAGTGGATAATGTGAGTTTTTTGGTATCACATATGAGATGGTGTAGATGCTGCAGAGAGATCCAGATCTTGCATCACA